>JASKGO010007711.1:0-37694 GCA_030556065.1 Holobus sp. GC000080 | reverse complement strand
TTTTTCGTTTGGTATTGCCATCAGTTCGTATATTCGGTAAGAGAGGACCCTGCATGTCTGCAGAATAGAGAAAAAAATGTTGAATGCGGAGTTTTTCAAATCACTATATTGATCACTATTTTAAATTTTAAAGCAATTTGATAAAAGACAGAGTAACAATTTTTTTTTATTAGTCGTCAAAGAGGATTGTTTCACATAAATAAATGCAAACCTATTAGAAACCTAATTTTAATCAATTTTTTAATAAAAGTAAATATTAAGAAATGTTTTAATGATAACGTAAAAACATGTAAATATAAAATTTTTTGAAAATGTGTCTTCGAAAAAAATATTATTTTTCATATACAGTCCTTTGCAGAAGTGTAAAAACGCCCTAGAGATTGGTGTCTGCAGCTTTCCCCGTACACTTTCAAAATTTGCTGATCAATTCAATGGGTTTCTTTCTATTATGGCTTAAAAAGAGATGTAGAGATATTTCTGGTATGAAACCAAAAAATTTGGATTAAAAACAATGAAAAAAGCTTGTTCTAAAAAAGTGTATAAGTTCAGATCTCCAAAAACAAAAATTGGTACGACCTTAAAATTTTTGCAATGAACTGATATGAAAAGAGAACAAAATAATTTTTCTAGAAGCCAAAATGGCCTTAAATTACCTTACAAAAACAATCAGAATAAAATAAATCCTACCTTATCTTTTTATAATTCCTGAGGCCATTTCAGGTTTCAAATTGTATTATAACTATTTTTACAATTAAAATTGCCAAATTTGCATTTTAAATTGAATTTGATTTTAATTATTCCTTTAAATTTGAATAAATATAAGTAATCGTGATATAATTTCATTTTAATATACGAATCAATTAATAATTATATTATTAACAAATAAAATTGCGTTTGTGTTAAATTTGTTCTCTATAAAAGAAGCAATTAAAACTCATAAAAAAAAAAGATGTTCAATTTAAACGGATGAGCATTGAAATTATTAGAAATTCAACATTTAGTTTTCGAAACATGGATTTAAAATACATTTTAAAAAATGCAGCAAATTTTCTAATAGATAATTTATTAAGCGAAACTTCAATAGTATTTAGAAACGTGAAATGCAAAATTTACAAGGAAATGTTTTGGCATTTTCGGGACCACAAAGCAGGGAAACGTAACGAGCGAAGCCTAGTTAATAGCACCTGGCATTTTCTCACCATCAACTGACACAAACCTCAGCGCGCCAAGATTTCCCAGTCTCTACTCGGTCGCTTTCTTTGGTTTTACGGACTCGTTAAAATACGTCGGCCGCAACAGAACTGTAAACAAACAATTCTCAAAATGAAAGCATCCAAACTGACATTATGTTGATAAATGGTAGCTTAATAACTCCCCCGTCTATTATTATGATTATTATTAGCATTCGCAATGACGATGACGACGACGATAACAATAATTACCGTCAAATTTACTATACTATACTACTGTAGGCTTGAGGGGGAGAACGAGAAGAGCATCTGGACCGTTCTCAAAAGTGAAAATATTTTCGGTAATTTCCTCCTAATCCCGGATTTGATTTATGACACTTTAACCCTTTGCGTCCTCACACTTAATAATTCTTAAAAGGACAATGGCAACGTTAGTTAAGCCTTTTTTGTTCGCCGAAGGCGAGCGTGGAAATGATTCTACGAATTAATTGTAAAACAAAGAGTAGGCAATAAGTAATTTTCTAAATTGGTGGTAATGGAAATCGGTACCCACATACGACGCATTTGATGACGAAAGTTTACTTTTAATTGGACATTTTTAACTCTAAATGAATTTCAGCCATCATCAGCAGCAGCAGTACTTGTAATTAATTCCAATTAAGTGCAATGATTCTCTTCGGACGTTCGCTATACGCCTATACGTTATTTTTGATTTCTCTGAAAGCGTAATTGCGCCGACACAACACACTCATTTAGCATTAGCAGAAGGCGCGCTTGGAAAACGCCAAATGCAAAAATATAGATATAAATGAGGGTACGTAGTACATAGATATGCGGAAAAGCGCACATAATAAAAAATGAGCGTAGCAATCGTGACGGAAATTTATAGTTTCGCGAGATTATATGGAGGTTCGAATAGGGCAAGATAAGTATTTCGAAAGTAGGAAATCTGTAAGATAATATTTCTGATACGTGTCAGCGTAATCTCTTGTCAAGGAATTGGATAAATGATTCGCATCTGGAAAAGTGCGAAAAATCTCACGACGACATCGTCTTCCAACACTAAACTTATTTTATTTCCGGAGCGTTCGCTTAATTTCTGATTTACAATTTCAGATTTATCGTTTCCTTTCCACTTTCTTAACATTAGTACTTGAAAAAATTACTTCTTAAAATATTATAATGATCCTTTGAGGTATTTTTGTTCTGATTTATTTTGTATTTGCAGAAATTAAGAAATTTATACCAATGTAAATAAGTTTTTCCTTTATATATTTGCAGTTCCGGTAACCCTTCTTAATAACATTAATACAGGACATGTGAAAAAATATTAAACATTGTTTTTATCATCAACAATTACACAGTAATTTTTTAAGAAACTATACAAAAAGTTGTTTCGATCTAAATATGGAAAGAAAATTAGAGTTTCTCATTTCAAATAGCAAAGTTGATATCAATGGAAGTGGTCTAGCAAGGAAAATATTTTAGGGAAGTAGGGCGTTGGGAATATTTATAAAAGCAAAGAGAAAAAAATGGTCTATGTGCAATAGTTCTCTTTAAACCGTTAATTGGGCAATTAAAAAAGACACCCTGTATTTACTATACTTGGTTATACTTTCGTAAAAATATCCTTCAATTCGCTAATTAAATTTCTTTCGGTGTCAAACTTTCTATTGAAGTAGAAGGATACATTTTTATACAACAAATAAATTTATTATTTTTGTGTGCATTTTATTCAGAAGAAATTGCTCAACAATTAAAGCAAGAAATTACATCAGATTTAAATATAAATTTGCCGAAAAAGAGATCGCATTGATTAAAAAAAAAATGAAAAAGAAACATTACAAATCATAAAAATAAATAAATAAATGACAATAGCGAGAAAGGAAAACTAAAAAGCGCAAAGAATAGTTTCCTATTGCGCGACGGGAAGTATCAATTATAATTATCGCCCCCGCAATAAATCAAGTGATAAATATACTATAGTACAGTGAGTGGATATACGAGGCGCTAAATAAAAGCAACGACGTCAATTGACGGTGGCGCCTGTCTTATTATTGTCTTGAAGCCGCACTTTGTGACATCATGAACTCGTTTCACGGCACCGCACCACCGCCCTTTTCCACCACCAATCCGCCACTCCTTTGCCCTTTCTGTGGTGCGTTTCCTTTGCACCCATTCAATCGCAGACGGTCAAAATGAAAAGAGCAGGATATACTTCTTACTGTAACAATGTGCGTTTTACTTTTAGTATACTTTACTTGCTACACTACTACATATACATCTAACAATCGCAACCAGCATCAATTTAAGACTCATCATGAGCGACCTTATAGTCCTGTGTGTGTGTTTGTGTATGTGTAGCACAACAGATGCAGGCAACATGAAAAAGATTAGAATTTTCTGCTTTGCTGCTATTACGTCTGCATGGTATTGAGTGGACGACAGGGGTAATGCGAAGCGAAGCGAAGGGGTTGTTGTTCGTTGCATTATATTGTCGGGCGGAAAAAATAACAACGCACGCCCATGTCATTATGAGCTCTCGCTATAGCCTCTCTATAGGAGAGGTATACATAAATATTTTTCAAGTACAAAGACAAAACTTAGATGAAATATCTCTTTCGACTCCACCCCCGCTGCAACAACCCCTTTAACGATGTAAATGCGTATAGCCACAGGGGCTGCTTTGCAACCGCTGCTGCTGCCGTTGAGAGAGCATAAGCCACATCAAAAGGTTTTATGTAGATTTGATGTTAAGAAAATAAGAAAAAACTTTAAAACACTGCTTAATTTGAATTGAAAATGTAAAGAAACCTAAACAGACGCAAGATAAATACAACTCACTCGCTGATGGGTAACGGCGGGCATTACTACATGTGCATTTTCTCTGGCCTCTTCATACGTTACATCCGTTTCACTTAAAATCCCACGGAAAAAAAGAGTTATAAAAGTATTAATTTTTCTTCATTCGAGTTTTTTTTTTGGTTTTGAATGAATAGTACATTGAGTAATTATTCATAAAACAGAAAATTTATGGTATTTTTAAAACAATTTTGAATTTACTATACCAAATGATTTTAAGGATTTTTTTTAAAATTAATGATACAATTTTTTTTGGGTGCTATATTACTAAACCTTAAAAAAACCAAATTCAATTTATTTAGTTCGTATTTTTATTCTGAAAATAAAATTTCATTAAAACAAAATATTTAAAGGATAAAAGGTTTTAGATACATTTCAGAACCCTAAACAAGTATCCTTTTGGGAACAACAGTTTTTTTAATTATTGTTTACTATTTGATGGCTGAAAACGATGAATAAGATGAAAAGAAAAATAGAATTTAATTAAATTCAAATGAAAGTTAAAATTTGAGTATGAAAATACATTTTAATACTTTTAATTGCGGAAATGTATACGGCAGAGTACAGTATCAATATTTTCGGCGAACTGACAAAAAATATTACAAATGCCTAAACAGCAAACCATTCAATCTCCCTAATATCCTAGAAAATTGAATATTAAAAAATATACCGCGATAATTCGCGAATTTCACAGGATATCTGTTGACTACGATGGGCCAACGGTTATTTTACAATTTTTTAGTAAGAAAATTGAAGACATAAAATTAATTAATCTGAATTATTTTCATTTTTGAATTTTCCTCTGAAAATAGGGTTCAACTGTTAATTTTAAAATACATACAGAACACTGCTTTAGGAGACAAGGAAAATTTTTATATATGCAATTTTCTATTCTTTGTTGAAGTAGAAGTTTGCAGTGTAGTACTATTTAATGAAGTTGTAGTGGAAAATGATGAAAATTGTTGAAACATTCCAAAATTTGTATCTTCCTTGGGTTTAAATAGCGATTCAGGAATTAACTATTATTAAAAAAGTAAAAAAGATTTCTTTATCATTTAATAAGAGAAAAAACAAAATAAAAGAAATCACAAAAAGACGAAATAAATCATAAAACAAACTACATGCATATGTAATTTAATATAATAACTTTTCACAAGCATTGAAAGCATTGAGAAACAAGCAAGCATGAAAAAACAGTAACAAAAACTGCAAATCTGAGGCACTATACCCATAAAATCCTCTGAATTATTTAAGTGAAGAGAAAACAAAATTTAGCAAGGAGGCTAAGAAGAAAAAGGGCACTTTTTCTGATTACATAATCGAAAGGAAAAGATTAGAGCTGCCGATTTAGTCAGAGTGGACTGCCACATCAACACATATTGCATTCGGGATAAAAGCCCGGCAAGTTAAGACACCTGATCCCGAAAATGCCAGATGCTCGAACGCCGGGAATCTGGCCTCTCTTTACGCAATTACATCAAAGTTCATGGAGCATTTTCAGGGCAGGCTTTTCCAAATCGATTGCATTGTTAAATTACTTCCCGGAGCATTTTTCATTAAAACATCAGAATGGTAATTAAAATTGAATATTTTCATGTGAAATTGATTTAATTTAAGTGGGAGATTCTTTGATTATGAAAGTTATTGAAAATTTTAGGTCCGATTGCATTGCACCAGAGTTACCAGAGTTCGGTTCTGCTTTATGTGAACTTCACTAGGAACGTAATAAAAATGTCAGAAGAAGATACAGCACACATTACACAGATTAAAAATATAGAGTGTGGCCCACTGATACAACAACTGATTTTTCACCACTTACTCTGATTACCATTTGGTAATCAATCATATACTCTTTAGGGCAGATTTATTGTTATCCCAGTGGGAAAAATGCAATGTCAATATTGTTTTATCTTTATTTAATTTTTATATAGTTTTCATTATAATTCATTTTTTCTATTTAAACAATTTTTTTAAGGGATTTATGGAATTAAAAAAAAAGTTTAATTGTTTCGACGAAGAAAAAAAAATATCTAAATTATCAGTGGCGTTACCACTATATCAATTGTATTAACAATACAGGGTTCTCGAGTTACAATGGTCCCCAAACAAGTTAAATTTTGAGAAAAATTTGCAAAAATAAATCGGTCTCTTGGGAAAAAAGTTTCAAATAAAACAGATCATATTTAACGATTTTGGATACAATTTCCAAGTAGAGCTAACTACGCCACTGATAATTCTGCATTTTACTGTTTTAGTTTAGACATTTGATAGTGCATTTATAACTTTTGTGATAATTAAAGTAATTTCCTACTTAAGCACACTCTTAACGAGTGATTTCAATTAAGATCCGTACGTTTGTTTGTCCTATATCATGGGCAACAACCATATCAAACAGGATATGAGGAATTAAAACATTTTTGCATTCCAAATTCAGCGAAAAATGCAGAGGAAACACCAATTAACGATTAATTAATCAAAACAGTCGTGGGAAATGCTAAGTATAGCAGAACAGCGAAGCGGCTTCATTAATATCCGATTTGTTGAATTGCATCCTGATTGAAATTTATGCGTCTTTTCAAATCACAACAGACTAATCAATTGATCGCTTTGTATAAAGTCATTATTGTTGTTTATACGGATGGTCATTAAACAAATTCATGAATCATTGCAGATCCGATGATGTCATTTGGACCAGAATGTCGCTGTGTTGGAGGGCAAGAGATCGTGCGAATCATTACACAATAAATACATTTAGTCCTTTCAGCTTTAACAACTGACGAAACATTTTAATTGATTTTTCATTCATTTTTATTTCGGTTTTAACATTTTCTCATAATCGGTAATTTATTAATTGTTTTTAATTTACATTAATTCAGAATGAGTGACCTGCAAAATAAAAAAAGGAGATATAAAAAACGAAAGCCCCGCATGTTGTATGGTTCTTTGTGTCGGTTTTTTAGCATTGCAGCAGTGTTCATCAAAAACGCGTATAAGTCAAATAAATTCATTCAGTCGGATATTAATGACTGGTATTAATAAATACCCTCATTCATTGTTTGAGAGTGGCGCAAATAGAAAGGCATTAATTTTTTAACTGTTTTATGGGAATCTTGATAATAATGGACCGACAGATGTTTTACGATTCTTCGTCGAACACCCGCAACTTAAATACAATTAGTAACAAGGATTGTCGTTAATTAATACTAATAGAGGATATATTGCAGCAATGGATTTGTCTGTGAGTCACATCATCAAATAATGGATAGACGGTGTGTATAAAGGGTCGATAAATGGAAATTTCGCAAAATGGGTTCGCGTGTCCTTTGCGCACCGCGCACCGACTTTCGATGGGGCTGATTATACTTCAACCCTGCATTGTTTAAACAAGTGGCCACATAATTCATTACCGGTAATTATTGTCATGTAATAAACGCACGAACTTGAGTTTACTTAGAGAGGTCTTATCTATACCCAACTAACGATTGTCCTAGTTTTATAAGCTCATACAGTGTGCCCAATGGTTTTAAGTTAAACCAACATATATTTTTTATCTTCTTATGTTATTTTTGTTTCTCAATAAAATTGCTTTGCGTTTGCATATTTTTACTTTTTATTTTTAATGACAACTTATTGATAACTTTTGATGGTTTAAACACAATGGATAAATGAAAAGAATCTTTCTTTTCGAATAAAGATATTAAGAAAGGTTAATATCGAAACCAATGTATTCAAAGTGTAATAGTGACCTTAATTCAATTGTCACCCTGTATCTGAATGGGCGCCATAAAAGGACTAATAATCGTAATGATGGTAAACAAAAAGGAAGATTTAGAGGATCGTCAGTGGCGCTCGGACAAGCGAATTAATCTTTGCGGACATTTGGTGGAGCTGTGTTCTAACAACAGGTTAATGTCGCGTAAAGGCATCGCTGGAAGCATCATACATGAAGAAGAAAATAGGGGAAAACAGATGCAAGAAGTTGCGTAATTACGTTCAGTATTTATTGCGAGTGCCCTCTTTAATTTAATGGACGTGTTCTTCTTCTTCCTTCCTCTGATGCGAGTGCGACGCTCCACAAATAATTTCCAGATTGCTAAGTCCAACTGATTGTATTATTTTTCGTCCGGAGAAAGGACGAAACTATACTACATTCTATCTACGGATACTGTCACGGAAGAAAGAACGTAAAAGCTCACATGATCACAGGCTTGATGATTGTTTGCGATTCAATCAAACCGGAAATGCCGAATCGACCAATCGGACCTTTGATTCACCTTGATTGTTGTCCTACATAATTTCGCTCTTTGTCTATCCACTACCATAAATTGATTTTCTCGAAATAAAATTGGGATCTTTCGAATGTTTTGTTTATAAGGGATTGTTCAAGTTCCCTAAATGGAATGAAAATATAAAATATATAGGGTAGATCAAATTAATTATCCATTTTTGAAAATTTCTAAAGTTTTATTGTTACAAAAAAAGGTAATGGCACCTTTTTGATGTTAAATTTCCTTAAACCTAATTTGGTATCATTATCCTGGGTTTTTTGGTTACTTAATCTTTTTTGTAATCAAAATAGGATTTAAACTTCTTAATATTTCTAGCTAGCAGATTAAACCAAATCTAAAAAATAATCTAAGGCATCAGTCTATTATCGTAATTTATGTTTTTATTTAATTTTTTGAAAGCAATTACAAAACTGTTTTTAAAAATAGTTAACTTTTTGGTTATAAAGCAAAAAACAAAAGAAAGGACATTACGAGAACAAAAGTATTGGTTTCATAATTATTGATTTCCAAAACGTGTTATTACTTTATACAACAGATTCATCGCATTCAATAACTATTGACGAAAATATATAAAAAGTAATAATTGTACGATAATGCAAATTTTCTCGAATTGTTGCATTAAATTTTACAAATAGCAAATCTAATAAAGCATCACTATACAAATTGAAAAAGTGTTTTCGGAATTTTCCAATAGATAAAAATCTATTCAAAGATTCATGAGTTTCGCTTTCATCTTAACAGTTCTTTGTAACAACAAGCGCATATAGATTTGGGAATAATTTGAAAATGGAGAGTAAAGCTTTCCCTCAGAAGGTCTAGTTATGAAGAAGATACGTAGAGAGGAGAAGTGTGAGTAGATAGATATAGCTATATACATCCGCATAGTATAGTACAAATAGATGGGTAGTGTGTGTGCGTGAAGGGTGGAAAAAGTCATTTTCTCGCGTGTATTATTCGAAGAGGCAGTGTGGTATTGTCGATTTGCGATCTTTTGCTTTTCATTTGCATTGCAAAGCGCGCGCCGCAATTCGCTGCCGACAGCGGCAACGTATATAAAACTTGGCCGGAAACGGGACCCACGGGAGACCGGAATCGGTTTCCGGGTTTAGATTGAGTGAATTTCCCCACCATATATAGCCCAGGACGATGATATTACCTATACACGTTCTCCTGTTTAATTCCATTGAAATCTTTAAAGCGCCGCTCGGAAGATTGCTATTGCCATTGCCAGCACCTTTCCGTCCCATCACTTACTCGTTCCCTTAAAAGACAATTTTCCATTTGCTATCCTTTACTTCAACATATACAAAGTACGAGTATACAGTGTGTGTTGAAAGTACAAACTGCAAAATACAATTATTCTGAAGGAATTGCTATTAAAATTATTGTTTTCCTATTATTTTATTATAATTTTTGAAATAATTAAAACTTCTTGTAATTTAAAAAATTACAAAAATACTAAATGAAATTAACATAATTCAAATAAAATCTATGCAAAGATTAGTTATTAATTTTAAGATAAAACTTAAAGTTAAATTACCGGGATATCTTGACGAGAATAAAATGAGCCGTAAAAGTAGATTGAAAACTTTAATGACACTCGGTATAAAGATTGTATTCAGTGGAAAGTATGTAGATCTACACTAGGAATCTCATCTCGTTCCGAGAGTAATCATTACAGTTAGCACCTAAGAGTTTTTGTTGCATTTGCGGAATGATTGCGGTCCTCTTCGTTGGCCTTGCATCGGAAATTTCCGGAAAAAAGAAAGTTTAATTATTGAACGGAAGTTTTTGTCGGCGACCGTAAATTGGTTCAGCTTTTTGCAAGTGTGTCCTGTTTCCCGTTGTTTATATCGGTCGCCTTTTGTCCTGCCGAATGAGCGCCCGGCGAATGCTATACTCTGTGTTACTTAATTAAAAGCTCCGGCAATGTTTCATTCGAGACCAGTGCACATCGGATAGTGTTCTTTGGTCAAAAGGGGTGGCGTGCTTGTACAAATTAGGACCTATTCTCCTGCTTTTCCAAACGAAGAAGGGGATCTCTTGTAAACTGTTTAAACTTTATTTTAAAATCTGCTACATGTTTTTATTTACTGGTCTCATTCAAAGTGAATTATTTTTTAAATGAAGTATATATTTTAAATAAATAAAACGTAATGATTTCCAGGAAGTTGATTTTTCAAATGATTAAAAAAAATGAGACAAACGTCATTAGGTTCATGTAAAACACTATAAAATAGGTGCGGTATTTATGATTAGAAAATGACTGTTCCATTTTAATCTAACATACGAGTGAGTATGATTTAATCAGTTCGAAGTTAATTAAATGATTCCCGTAATTGACCAACAGATATTGCATGAACGAATGAATATTCGAACATGCAACGCGCACACACAGAGCACACAGAGAGCAAATGCAAGAACGGAAAGCTACCGCTGTTCACGCAAAAAAGGTAATGCGCCGTTGACATGAACTTATTTTCGCGTTCCGACGTCTCCAATTATTTATTTTCAATAAATAACTAAACGGAAAACGTATACACAGTAAAGTCTTAATAGTTTGCCAGTCCATAAATTGCAGTTTGCGTGAATACGCGCCCAACGGCCCAACGAGTAGAATAACTACACTTTCAATAAAAGTGGACGGGACATTCCTCCATTGCGGCCAGCAATTTAATCAAATTAAATCCACATAATAATATTTTATCTTTTGACCGGTTGCATTAATAAAACACGCAGCGAAAAACTTTTTCCAATAAACAATGGCCGGCTAAGGGGGCAGTATTTACACTGTTCAGCACGAGACGACAAAATTAATGGGGGCTCTTTTTCTTCCTTAATTTCGCTCACTGATTATTAATCGCTATTTAATTGATTTATTGCTTTAATTGGTGATAAATTTATTGACTTTCCTTGATAAAGAGTCTGACTCACTAATTACGCCTTCAAATGTTCATCAAAAAATGATTAGTTTTTTCTTTCCTGTTGTGTTTATACTTTATATGCATATACAGGGAGTGAAAATGAGAATAAATTATTCAATATAAGTATTATTACTTTTTTTTATTTATTTTATTAATAATTTTTTTTTAAGTCATAAAAACTATAAAAAGTTAATACTTATGTAAAGTATTTTTGTTAACAGATTTCAAGCAGCTTGATTAAAAAAATAAAAAATAAATAAAATAAGCTGTGAATAAATTTTTCTAACAATATTTTTTTTAGTATTGTACCTGAAATTGTAATATACTTAACGTTGCCAGAACATAACCAAATTTAACCTGAACAAATTTATTAATCAATATTTCTCTGTGTTTTTTTTTTAATTGCTCAATATAAAATTTAAAAAACTCCGTAATATTTACTGCCAAACAATAATAAGTCCACCTTGAATTCCTTTTTCAATTATTTCAGTGTTCATTAATTATTTTACTGAAAATATATTGAGCAAAAAATTGGCAAAAAACATTCATTTTTATCAATCTAAGCTTAATGAAACATCAAGGGAAAAAATTTGCACATCAGGTATCCATGTGATACCATGTGATCCATGTGATACCATACTCGTATTATGGTTAACATTTAAAAAAAGTTTTTTTTCTTCAAAAATTAAGCAAGCTATGGAAAATTTGATAAGTTATTTAGATAGTGTTTTAAAATATCAGTTAAGAACAATTATTACTTTTTTTCTATCTAAAATAATTTCCTTGGAATTAATTATCAAAATTTATTCAATGCCAAATAAAATTCTTTGAATAAAAAAAAAATCGTCGTCTTTTTCTGGATAATTGAAGAACCAGGTCTGCGATTTTAGTAAATAGGTAAACGTTGGGCATAAAATTCGTCCCATTTTGGTCCATTTAACTGAATTTCGATCTTTAAAACTGATGAAGAAGTTACCCATATACGGGTAAATATACGGGATAAAATGGCCCAATTGCTATCCCAAAAAAACTAGACGTGACTGGATCAAAACTATTTTTTAATGAAGGTGGGCCAACAAGCAAAATAATCATTAAAAAGTTCATGTGACGAAAACATTGTTTACCAGTGTTATTATCTCGAAGCCCCTGTATGAAAATTATCTTAAAATTATGATTGTCCAAACAGATAACTCTCTGATTTAATCATTTTCATGTAAATATGCCACGAATTTCCTGTTTCCAATCATTTTTGCATATATATAAGACTAAACGATGCGCGAATTTTGCACTAGTAAAAAAATAGAATCATGCGAGCGTTCAATTATTCGATTGGTAAAATTTGCAATAGTATACTCGTAGTATATCCAAACGAGGGAAATAATATATTTTTCTTGCAGTTTTTGCCGTTTTATGCGGAAGCGCTTTGTGCGTTCCGGCCGATCACAGAGCGAGTCCCGAGAAGTTAAAGGAGGCGGCTGCGCTCATAGTGAACGATTGCAAGGATCAAGAGGGTGCGAGCGACGCCGATGTGGCAGCTTTATCGATGCGCCAATTGCCCGAGACGCATCAAGGATTGTGCATGATTCAATGCCTCTTGAACACGGCGAAAATCATGAAGAACGGCAAGCTGAACAAGAAGGAAGCGATCGAGTTCTTCACGCCGGCCCTCAAAGGAGACGAATCGAAACTGGTCAAGATGAGGGAGATGATGGACGTGTGCGAGAAGGAACTAGGAGACATTGCCGATGGATGCATAGCGGCCAAATTGCTGGCAGAATGCAGTGCGAAACACGGCAAAGAGTACGGACTTATTTTCACTAATCAGCTTAAAGAATAATAACGGTCGCGGCCATTGCTGTAAAGTTTAGTTCTTTGTTTAAACAGTCGACGCTGTAAAACGGCGGCGGCGGGTAAATATGAAACGGAAATAATTTGCAATAAAAAACAAAACTATATATGTAGAGCGTATACCTGATAAACAAGTCCTTCGGTTGACGAAGATAAATTTAAGTTTATATTCTGCGAAATGTAAATAAAAGCGAACAGTTTGCGGAAAAATATTTGTTTGCATTTCGAAATGTTTGTGTTTTAAATATAATGCATGGCATGTATACGTAAGTGTAGGTGAGTACTATATGTGGAAGGATATGGAGGGCAAGTGTTCTGCATGTAGTGGAGGATAATCTCCATCAAATATAATTCAGCACGATATTACGCACGAATTTTAACCATTCGCTGTGACGTTTATGACAGTTTATGAAGAAAAATACATTGGGAGGTATTGTGTGCGATGACGGTTGCGATGCTACTTTGCCAGCAGTTAGACAATAATAGGGATTAAAGACAACAATTAGAGTGTGCGAAGTGAGATAGACAAAGGAACTGAACTGGTGGTGTCGCTTCCCACAGGATTACAATGCTGATTCACGACGTTTTATGTTCTCTACACTATACTCTCTCTCCATACTATACTATAGGAACGACATCGAGAATGCCAGGATTACTCGACAAGCATGTATTATGAATTTACTCTCTTCCAGCTAGATAGTTAAATAAACCGCCCCCCTCAATCGTTTCCTTCCACAATTTTTTATTTCCTCTATTAATGATTGACAATCCTGTTATTTTTTTAAATTATTTTCAAATGCAGATAGTGATTCTTTTTCTCTTTAAATTATGTACATATGGTTGGATTCTACAAGCAAGATTGTAATTTTTTTATTTTGCAAAAAAGACTTTTTTTATACTCATTAAATGGTAGTATTAAAAACATATTTTACTTTTTATCCATTCCTTTTTATCCCACCTAGCAAAATATACAATTTTTCACCCTTAATTGTGAATGAATTTTGTGGCCCGCGTATTTGCTTAACATCATGTGGGGTTGATCACTGAAATATGTGATTGTTGCAGTACTGTGAGGCAATATTTGACCATTTGACCACGCGCGAAATAAATCTGACTCATACATGTTTAAGTCATATTAACAACTCAATAAATTGAGCAATACAGGCGACAGTTAAAAAATATAGTGCGAAATTTGAACATGCTTAAATTTAAAGAACATGCCAACAAAATAAAAAATCTGAATTTTAATTGGAGAGTAAGAAAAGGAAAGAGATATAGAGGCAGGGGGTAATTTTCTAGAATATACCTTCCTCAGGATCTAACAATCATAATTCAAAAATAATGATATTGGATTGGTTATTACAAAAATTAAACAAGACAAAAGAGCTTCTTTTACAGATAGAAGAATTTAAATAATCGCGGATTTTTATTGCGCATTGATAGATATCTTTTTAATATAATTACTGCTAATTCAACCAGAGTATTAGAAGTTATTAAGGGGTTTTGATTTACGAAACATTTTTTCTCTGTTTGCTATTGGAAAAATTAAGAAGAAAAAAGAAATTTTATTACAATTTTTTTATTGGAATACGAGTAAATCAATTAAAGCTAACTAAACTTTTTTTCACATTAATGCTTTATAAACTTTTAAAAAGTAAAAACATTATTGTGATTTTAATTTTTGATAGCAATAATAATTTCATCGGAAATCTTTTTAATAATCACCACAGCCTATTTTTGTTGGAAAAATAATTAATATAAAAAAGCAAATAAAATGTTATTCTTCAGTTTAAAAAAAATAATGTATTTTAATGAAGATAAGTACTGACTAATTTTTAAATATTATAAATAAATTTTATTGTTTAATAAAAGTTAAATATAATGAATATTTTTTTTAACATCGCCTTGATTTATTATTTTTTGAAAATATATGATAATCAGTTATCACTAATAAACAAAAAAAAATCTGGATATTTGTTCAAATTATGCATTTTAATATGTATTTGTTAAATTTTTTGAATGAACTTTAAATAAATATAAACGATTACTAATAAATATTTTTGTAAAAAATCCTAAACTAATTAAAAAATGCAATATAAAACTCACTATTAAAAAAATAAAATAAACAGAAAAACACAAATGTAAGAACGGACCAAAAAATATTTAACGACCAAGTGAATAGATGGTCAGTCGGAAAGCTTTGAGTGTAAAGTGTGACTCTGTGCGTTCAAAAGCTCATCACTTAGCTTCCTGCGAGGGATGGAAATCGTTACAGCCAATCCTGCCACAGTCAACTTACCCCTACTTCAACCCTTAACACATAACGAATAGCTTCGATGCTAATAATCAATTATCCAATAAATACTCATTAAAAACGAAAAAGCTCATAATTTATTAATCAAACAAGTTTTCAAACAATACGAAAACGCATAAAAGCGCATGAAAACAAATGCTTTTGCTAAAGTGCAAGGAGCTTTCTAAGTGAAAGCGCATACAGGTAATTTGGAATAAGTAAAAATGTACTGAATTAATAGTGGGAGATAAGATAAGTGATATTTGATAAGTACGGAACGAGCGGCACGAGATTATTCCGATATAAATTCGGTTCGGTAGTTTTTCTTTTTTTTTTTTCGTTCGGAACAGCAGGAATAGGCGTCATCGGCGGCAGGATCACACCCATTCCCCAATGCCGCTACTACAAAGGGATCAGAGTCGCGCAAAGTGGGCCGGCGTCGGCGTATCATCACACGGATATCAACTGAAACACTTGCTGATACCACAGTCGTCATCGTTCTGTTTCAAAGTATCATCAGAGCGCGCCCGAAACGGATGCTCCAGAGCACCCCCTCAAAACACCGACCGCACCGACACTTGTTTCGAAAAGTTACGCGCCAAGTGCACCCCTGCTCCTAGACATTCGAACATATAGAAAAAGCTGTTGCCTCGCTAAAATAAAAGCAGCAAACAAGCGCAAAACAAGCGAAGTGAATTATGCTATTGAAATTTTGTTTTGTTTCGTTTTAATTTTCACAAAATGGCCATGGAGTTGGGCCACACTTTACTTCCGATAGACTATAGTAACAGTGGATCAGTGCGCGGTGATAACAACAGGAGTCCCAACAACGTGACGGATTCGGATGCATCGAATCCGGCGGGAAGTAGCGCTTTCACCATCGTCACTCCTAAAAATCTAGGTAGGATATCATTCAATAAGTGAAGTACTGAAGTCATTTGCCATACTAGATTTTATATGCCAATGAAATGAAGAAATATGATTTTTATTATTAATTGGTCAATGGTTTCTAAGAGATATTTCAATAAATTTTATAGTAATTTTTGTGACGGTTTCAATTTTTGTTTGTTTTAATGCGTAAAAGTATATTAGCAATAGTTTTTGTCCAATTTAATAGTAGTTATGTTGTCTATTGAGCACCAATATATACTAGTAAATCTTTTTAAACAGTATTTAACGTTCGTAGATTTGATTAATTATTTAAAAAAATTAGAAAATATATATATATATAAGATGAGATAATTATTTGGGATTTAATCTTTTTTTTTAAATAAAAACATTAACTTTTGTAATACAGGGGGTTAACATTGCGTGTAAAACAGCTGATTAACTTCCAATATATAAAATACTATGTTAAAAAAGTTCACTTTGTAAAAGGTTTTTGAGACAATCTATATATTAGTTTCTTTTCTAGCCCAAAATTTCTTAAATAAATGTATTTTCTCTAACCACTTAAAATTTTGAAATAATCGACACTTAACTTTAAATATTAACAATTATTTTAAAGTTTTACAACTAAATATACCATCAAAGAAATTTGTTTTCCAAACCCATAAATTTAAATTACATCAGAAATCGTTGTGACAAAAGATTTCATCTCTCCTAATTGATATTTCTAATTAAAAAGTTTACGCAGAGCGCGCGCGAAAAAAAAGGAAGTATTTATGCTTGTTTTTGCATGTGATCAGTAATCACGCTGCAAATCCAATTTTCGAGTAACTTGATTGATAACTAAAGGCCCCAGGTTGCAAATAAACACGAAAGTAATTATTTTTTCGTCAATTTCAATTAGCAGCGCTCAACGGGCACTTCAAACGGAATCCAATATAGAAATCAAATTATTTCAACGCTCGCCTCCGATAAAAACGCATCGTCGGACGTGCATTTTCATTCCCTAATGTTGCGCAATTTAAAATTCTGATTATTTATTATTAGCGCGCAATCCCATTACGTTTTGATCTGCTTATAATGGCACAAGGAAGATTTCCTCCTCCGTAGATTTGTCCTGCGATCTCATTTATATTTCACGTTAATGCGGCATCCAAAGCAGAATTCGTGATATAAACAATTTTCTCTCCGCTGTAATTGATTGATTTTTACCCTAAATCGTCTTTAGTTTCCCTCGCATCCGTTAAAAATTAATGCCTCGCAGATACTATTTAATACTAGAGAAAATTGATGTTCGCAGTGCACATATCGTGCTCTTAGTTTTTTTTTTTGGTTTTTGTTTTTTGCATAAACTAAGGAAAAAATAAACAATAAAGGAAATGCGTTCTTGAGTACATCTTGTAAGGTGATACGTGTGTGTACGTCTTAATAGAATTGTAAATAAATGCGTAAGAAGCTTTTTTTCACAGCCAGTTCGTGCAAGTACATGTGTTAACCAGAAGCTTTATTAATATTGTTCCCGGATGATTTCTTACGCAGCTCATTAATAAAGTACATTTGAAAAAGCTGCTGTGTAATTTATTACTGCCTCTGCATTAATCTCAAGATATGATAAAGTCATTTTAAAACTAAGCCCACAATTATTTAATATAAAAAATAATTTTAAATTAAAAGAGTTTTTAAATTTTATAAAAACTAAATCTAAATTCTTCTGTTAGAGCTTTAATTTAATTTTTAATTATTTGGTCAAAAGATTTTCTCTCTTTTTGTCTTATACACGAACGCAGTATTAGTAAGATCTAAGTTTAAAATAATTAAGCTTGATGTAAGCTGATGCACGCACAGTGAAGTAGTTTTGATTAGAAAATCGTCGTCCAGTTTGCAAATTGAATAAGTACCTACGGAAATCGTAGCGCGAGTCGAACTGGCGCCTTTCGTTCGGCCACTTTAACGAGTCCAAATCGCTTCTTGTCAATTGTACATTAAATTGTTGTTTCGGATCTCGGAGAGCGACATTAACTTGAGTAACGATTCGCAGTTTTGGAGCGACCGATTTCGCCGTCAATGCAATTCGCATCGCCAGGATTCGCTTCCTACTGCCGGAGCTTATGGGGATCGCCGATTCTGCCTGGAGGACCTCGTTATTTATCACCCTTGACTCAAACGACGCCAAACCGGGAGCAAACTCCCGAACGCCATGGTGAGTCTTTAACCTTCTCTTCTCTATTATCTCTAATGAAAACTCTTTCTTTTATAGTTTTAGTTTAGCAATTTCTTGCACAATGATTTCCAAACTATTTTTGCAAATTTTTCTAATAATTATAAAAATAATAAATTAAAACAATAAAAAAATAAGTAAATTCAATGTACTGTATGTTGTATATGCTATGTAAATGCCGGAAGTACAGGGGTTGATAAATGCAGCCGATTCGGAAACGTGGGTCATTTTTGATTAGCGCCACGTGCTGTGAAATTGCTTCCAACAGTTTATTAACTAGACATATCCGAATAAATTAAAATTAATTGCCCAATACTTATAGTTTCCCTCTAAAAATTCTTCGTTTCGTTCGATATTTAAGTGTATCTAATAATTTATTTGATGTATGACGAATGGCGGCAATTCAAAAAGGGTAATGCTCTGGCTATAATAAACATCTTAAATATATTTAAAAAACCAATCCTATGATATTTTTTTTTGGTATCAAAGAGGAAAACGATAGCTTTGTATAATATGGATTTCGTTTCGTGGGTAAACAACGCAGTGGAAGAAAGGGCGGAAAGTGGTAACTTTATTAAAGCAATATGATCGATTAATCACAGCAATAAAATTTATCGGCTCATCTTATCATTTCAAAGCATGATACTTAAAGTTTTCAATGATTATTATTTTTCAAACAAATATACTTACGAGTATATTGTAATATATGAACAGATATCGAAATTTTCGGTAATAATTCAGTTTCACAAAATATACGCAGCTAAATTTTATACAAAATTATTAATATACAATGCCATCATTTATTTCTAAAGTAATCATCTAAAAACTATGAAGACGCTGCAGTGAAAATTCAAATTAAATTAATAACCTTTACTTAGTTTTTCGTGGATTTTGATTAAATAAAAATTAAAACAAATATTAAAATATCATTAAATTAAGAAATGGCAAATGTTTTTTTTTATATTTTATCAATAAATTTCCAATAAACTCGATGAGTAATAAATTTAGTATCCAGAAAAGGAAATGCTAACAAGTATTCAACAAGAATTTGTGCCAAACATCATTACAATTCTAAATTTTTCAATTTGATTCTCCTTCCAGTAGACGTTTGATATAGACACACCCTGTATATATTTATGATTTATTTTAAATGCGGCTTATGTATTGAGTTAGGAGCGTTAAGGAAAATAAAATTGGAAATATCTATCGGATGTATGCTAAGGGATTAGCGCTGCAGACGTTAGAGCGATGATAGCGGTTTCATGAAAGGGCTCTCGAAAGCAGGGATTTCAGATATCGATGTCAATACGATGTTGTTGTTGATGATGATGATGAATTAGTTCACGGATTGTAAATCACATATAATCCAAACAACAAACGATTGTTGGAATATATTGATTTTTTTTTGCTCGCCGCCGCGACATTTTATTATATTGACAATGGTTCCATCCCCATTACGTGCAACCAATAAACAGGACTTTTGATTACGCCTGTATGTATGCGATACCAACAGAGTACAGATACTTGTACCTGTATGAATAATGGCTGGTTAAACAAACACAATTCGCTCACGTAATGGCAATATTGCGGCAAAATTCTCCAAACATGTATATTTTGTGTCGTGTCGGTATACCACTCTATACCTATGGCTATGGTAATTTGCCAGTGCATGAAATTATTTAAAAGCCCTTATGGAGACAGTCGGGAGTCGGGAGCAAGGAGAAGATTGATCGGAGCCATGAATGTTTACTCGAAATCCGTTGTGGTCAACAAATTGCCATATATATTTACGTGTTTGCGTTCACCTAACGTTTTTATGTCACAATTCGTGATATATGCGGCCGTTCGTGTCGCAACGAATGATAATCAAAAATTCCCACTGTAATATGTGCACAAATAAAACAACGTCCGTAATATTCCGGGGGCAAACAAAATACACAAACGCGCGTTGTTTTCATTTCCATGGAAATACACCTGAAAATCAACTGAGCATATGGGATTTTAAATAAATAAATGTCCACCAAGTTTTCAATTCTCTTTACAGAACACACTACCCACTACATGTACGCTGCAATTGTACTAGTCAATCGTTCGATTAAAACCCTGTGTTTGGTAATATTTTTATACAAAAATGGTTTTATGTGGAATAAAAAAAGAAATGTTTTCGATGGGGTAGTTTATTCTTTCATTAAAAAATGATTTAATCAGTTAGTTTTATTGGTTTTCAAATCTTTCAAAAATAATAAAACTGAAAATAAACTAAATAATTAGTAAAGCAAATAGTCTAATAGTTTAATTTGAGAAAATTGAGCAGATAAGCTTCTTGTTTCATCGGATGATGATACGACCCTGGTATATCTACAATTATTTAGTAATCAATTAAAAGTTAACAAAGTTAATAAAGCGAGAAATTTATTTCATTAGCACTATCTTGTTTAAAATTTTGATGTCTTCCGATTTATGCGAAAATAGCACCTCATTTTATACGGAACACTCAGTATAAATTTTTAAATTTAATTGTTTACCATAAATTTTATTTTCTGGTCATCAAAGCTAATTCAAACATCTGAAGATTGGTTTTTCTTTTTTCAAAGCTGACTTGAAGTTTATCTTAATTGATATTGCTAAAAATTAAAACTTAAATGATTTATATAAAAGGAATTATTCGTTGTTTTACAAATGCTGTTTTTCCAACATTTTAAGTTCCTTTCAGAAATTGAAATATCCTTCGAGAATTAATTGAATTGAATTATAACAATTTTCATTTTCACTATTTACACTTCAAAATCAAAAAAAGTAGATAAATGAAAATATTTTTATAACTAAATTTGACCAAAAGGAAATGACAAAAGAAATACATAATACATGCAAATAAGGGTTGGGAGAAAGAGGAGGAGGAGATCTGTTTAAAGACCATCATTATAAGATTTTGTTGTGACGGGTAAAAGGGATGTAATTACATAATGGAAATGATAATTCGGGGTGCCTACATGGGGATCAAAGGATTTCGCATCACATGGTGGCTGGCAATCCTTTCATTTTGTCGCAACAGTAACGGCAACGGCAGGCAGCCGGAGCAGTAGCAGCAGAAGAAAACGAAGTAAATTAGACGAACTGAAAATAAATGTAGCGTTATTTTGGAGCGACAAGTTGCGGAAAAGCCGTCACGTGCTTGCATAATATTTCTTCGTCTGTTGTCGTTGTTCGTTGTTGAACGACCGAGAATCCTTTTCCCCAATGACAAGCAACCCGCTGTAGAATAAATACAGATGCAGGATATGCAAGCAAACAGGAAGCAAGCAAAACGCAGCAGCAAGGTATCAGGACGCGGTTTTCACACTTGACATGTTTTTCCAAATAACAAATATATTCGAAATAAAGACCGGAACTATTTCTATTTCCCGTATTAACTCTCCCCGATCTGTACAAACGGCAGCATTGCAGCAGGCTCTCATTGAAAATTCATAGTGTGATATAATAATAAGGCTGGAAAAGTGCAAGCCAACAAGTGCTAATAATGATAATAGATAGAGGAGCTCTTTTAGAAGAGAACAGATGTCGTCTCGAGTCATGAATTATTCAAGTGGAGGTACCAACTTTGTCCTACGCCGAACAACCCCCCATTCTTTGGTGTTGGACTAAATGAGCGAGATAGTATTTACAGTTAGGGTGGCTGCCGAACGCAATTCAGGAGCCCCAACCCCATGCGAGTAAACTATTCGGTCATAACTTAATGATTCGTGAACGTTCAACAAAAAGAAACGATTCGATACACACACACACACACACACACACACACACACACACACACACACACACACATATACATACATGAGTACACGCGGGGTCCACGAGACGTCTTTATTTACCCCTTCGGCGCGCAATTATGTAATTAATCACTAATAGAACAAAAATATCGTAAGGCTAATACTGTTTACCTAACACCTTAATTAATCTAAATTGCCAGTTGCTTGAGCGCTTAAACAAATACAAATAGGTAGGAGCAGTTTAATGTCGAAATTGACGGCCAACAGTGCTATAGTAGTAGCAGCGGCAGCAACATAATTAAGCCATTATTATGAATTGTGAATAATGATTGAATTGTTGTTTTTTTGAAGCCGCCTGTAATCGATGTCGATTTCAGTCGGTGAGCTGCTTTATTCGCACGGGGCTGTTTGTAATAATTGCCACTAACGGTTCGCGGTATGCGATGCGCGATGGGGGTAGTTCTATGCGAGCATTATACGTATTGTCGTACTAATTGAGGGGGCCGGATTGCGTACCCCAGAGATTTCACTCAATTTACACTTTGCACAACATGATACAGCTCATTGCGCATTTGGTTACGCTTCCGACAGCGTGTTTCAATCAAAAGTTGCACACGTAGGCGGCCATTTGGCAAATCGTTTATACACGCTACTGTTTTTTTCTCTTCTCTCCTTCGCGGCGCGCATTGTGTTTCGCAGCCTATACACTTTCGGCGTGTCTATTCTCAGTGGAAATTCACGAAAATTCTCGCGACAAAGGTTCAAAATCGCACTGACACATGATCTATGATCTTTTCGCATGTATACCCCGCCCCCGTCGCGACGCTTTGTATTCCGTTCCACTCTCGAGCAACATTTATCAATGCCGCTGCTCGCTTTCTTTATCTCCGCTCCTCCGATGTCCCTCTATTTAATTTTAAGGTATAGATGTGCATCAGTCAGTAAATGCATGTGAAATTATTTTTCTAGAACCAATCAAATTCGGCATAAGTCGCTTGGTGAAGTTGGAGGAATACGAGGAGGAAGCAATGAACAATAACAATTCGCAACCGCTTAAAGTGGAGGACAGCGGAGACGAAATTGTTCAGTCGCCAAAACAATGGGACCACCATCATCAGAATGTCTCGCCAAGTCGACCATCGCCGAGTACATCGCCAGAATTGGAAGTGGATTCGCCGCCGCCCTCGCGCACCAATTCCCCATCCCCGCGACCGCCATCAATAACGGAAATTCCAAAGAGTTCGACGCCACTTAAAAAATCCGAAACGTTCTCCGTAAGTGCATTATTAAGACCCGACAATCCCAAAAGTAAATCTAATCCGCTCTACCAAGAGACTATATCCGTGACCCGATCCTATCTCTACCCTCCGTTCGTCGATCTGATTCGCGACGCGCAAATCAAATCGTCGCAAGATTACAATCAGTTTCTGCCGAGAAACTTTGTGCATCCGGGTTTCCTGCCTCCGACGCTCTATCCGCAAAAAGAAGGCGAAGATCGCCTCATTCCCACCCCCACTTCGCTGTACTTCAGTGCAGTGGCGGCGGCAATGGCGTCCAACGGACAATCAGGTACGAGTCAACCGTACCCAATGTCGCCGCCGACCGGTGACGAATTGTTCAGATTACGGCACCACATCATGAATAATGCAAGCGCGGTCCATCCGCACCATCACCACCTGCTAATGAGGCCCGGGATGATGCCACTGGGAGACGTCTACTCATGCATCAAATGCGAGAAGATGTTCTCGACCCCGCACGGCTTAGAAGTGCATGCGAGGAGGTCGCACAATGGCAAGCGGCCCTTCGCATGCGAATTGTGCAATAAAACATTCGGACACGAAATCAGTCTGAGCCAGCACAGGTAAAACACATACCATACATATGCGCAAATTGACGCTGAAAACCACTAACACAAAAAAATCATTCTCTCGATTTTTGTCTGTTTGCAGAGCTGTGCATAACGTGGAAAAGGTATTCGAGTGCAAGCAATGCGGAAAAACGTTTAAGAGATCTTCGACTCTGTCGACGCATCTGCTGATCCATTCGGACACGCGGCCCTATCCTTGTCAGTTCTGCGGCAAAAGGTTTCATCAGAAATCCGACATGAAGAAACATACATATATCCACACAGGTCAGTATTCTCAGTGCTATAACCCTATGTACATTTCAATTTTAATTTTTAATAACCATTTTGGACAGTGTAAATTTGATTTAATAATTTGTAAAACCAGAATTTAAAATCTCCCTTCCCAATAGTTTAAAATCAGTTATTTACTTCATCTAATGGATAAATTAAAGTTTTCATTAAAATAACTTAAAATTCTTGAATACTAAACCCCATAAAAGCTAATTTACCCCATAATGTATAATAGTCGCATGCGCAGTAGGTTAACAAAACCATTTAATTATGAAATTAACAAGACTTGTTCATAAATCTTAAAACAAAAATTTGTGGCGGACTAAAAGCTAAGATATGTCAAAAATAGTAATTTCTGGTAATTTATATGTAGCGCAAAGTGGAAAATATTAGAGTCGTAACTCATAAATCAGTGATCGTAATTGATAATAATGGAGACAATGGGAAAATCGAGGCGCACGTCCGGGTAATGGAAGAAGGCAATATATTAAATGCAAAATTGCAGTTTTGTAAACGAGGAGCGTGAGAATGAATGCGGAGATTACTACAATTCAATGCTAATATAATTATCATTATTGGCTTTGGTAATCCTATTCAGTGTGGGGGGTTGATCCTATCTGTAACCTGACACCGTAGCCCTCGAGCCCTTTGTTAGCGACACGCGGCATCTAATGGATGAGAACGGGCTCGTGCACTTTTACTTTTAATCGATTTGCGCCCTTAAATTCCGCACTTGCATGTCGGACGTGTCCTGAAAATAATTAGCGCGATATAAAAATCCCGAGCCGGAACGCCGTTGTTCTCTCCGCCGCTCTCTGCAAAGCGCCGGAAAGGTGGAATTGGCTGGGGAGTTCTCTGTATAGTATAGCTTGCGCGCTCTCACTCGCAAAAAGTGACACTTGCCATGCAGGGCTTTCGCAATTAAAACAAGAAACCGAAGAACGGCGGGCGGCGGGCGTTTGTGCGGGGAGCGGCAACGCGCGGCGCCAAGAGATTAGAAAAAATAAACGCGACGTTTTTGCGCCCTCTGCCTCCTCTCATTCACTCTCTCTCACTCTTCGTTCACAATCAAAATTACCCTTCGAGAAATACCAGGCGACTCTAATTTTCAAAATGGACTTTTTTCGCTTAATTGCCTAAAGTCTAATTATAAGAAACACTGTAGAGACGTTAATTGATTCGGTAACAAGAAAAGAATTCGCCGTCGAGCTGAATAAGCAGCAGCAGCACTAAATGTACATTATAGTGCTGAAGAAATAGGGACGAAGCGTCGTCTTTCCTCTGCCTCTCCATGAACGAAGAAAAAAAAAATAAACGTCACCTTTTATTTATTATGCTGATGAGTTCTACGTGCGTTCGCAATCTCTCTCCCTTTGAAAAATGATTCGAAATGATCATCATTAACCCCTTCTTTTCGTTCACGTTTCTAATTATTCCAAGTCACTTTTAGTCCGACGCGCCAAACAAAACGATCGCCTCTTTTGTTCCCTCTTCTTTTTTTTTTTTAATTAAATGTACATTAGAATAAATTAATTCTGCTTCGCGAACTGATGCCATAAATCAAAGGAAGCAATACCCCCGCATTAACAGATAACGACAACAACCCTTTTAAGAGCGTCTTAGCGTGTTGAGCGTGTTATTAATTGCCGACGCGGCTTACCAGTGAATTATTTACTAATTAGACAAGGCGTAGGGTAATAACTTCGGGCCGTTACTCTTAAACCTTGCGGTCGAGATACATAGTGCTCCCTCGCTCCCTCTTGCCTTGCCTTTCGCTCTGCATCTCTTTAATTCTCTTTGCGACATGAAGATAACAATAACAGCAACCACATTTTCTTAACTCCATGCAGAAAAGTTTCGAGCTAAGTGCTTGTTTAAGTTTCCTCAAGGCGGTCGTAATAATGCGAATTATTTCATTGTTCTCTTTGCGCGATTAGTTATTTCTAGATCCGATGTATGTTTTTCCGCTACGGGGGGCAGGGGCAGTAATAAAATTAAGGCAGCAAATGGCCCCGCACGCCGACATCACGCCACATGCTACCCTTATGTTAGTGACGTCAGCATTGATCTTTAAAAATGATAACGGAAGATGCTATATGCTAGGTTGGCGATATCCTAAAATCGATAAATACAATTTGCATTAACAAAAATTAGTATTTTTACTTATTTAATGAATATTAAAAAAGTGAATAAATTAGACAGTGTTGCGAAAATGTTGGTGGACGAAGCAGCATCATACAGGGGTAAAATTTGACACCTAAAAGTAACATTGGCTGCATGGAAAAAGCGTAATAAGGGTGGGCAATTCCCGAAGGGATGTAACAATCAGAGAAAAAGTGAGTCAGTATACGCAAAATTATTATAACTTAATCAAGTAACTGCAAAGTGGAGGGTTGCCACAAAGAAACAATAACACTGTGTGCTTGTTCAGATGTCGAACCTGCTGCTGCTGTTTTGGTGGTGCCTATATGCTGCCGCTCCGGAATATAAACACTTACAATGCGAAAGCAGAAAGTTTAATTGCTTCGGCTCCGTAGTCCGTAGTCCATATAGTCCGTACCGATAAACTATTCGCATTATATTAAAGAGTGGAAGACTATAAATCAAAAGCGATCATTAAGAGGAGTCTCTCGGAGATTTCCCGGCACGAAATTGAAATTCCTCTCGCGCGCGCGCTTCAATATTCCCTTACACGTCCACTCCTCCTCCATCCACTCCCGGATTATTATGTCGGATTTATATTAAATGGAGTATAATTTATGCGGACGATATTAAAAATATTCAAATGCCTATATATTTATTAGTGGTTCGGTTAATGGGCGAAGTGATCGTGCGAAACGGGAATCCCGCATTCCTCAATGTCCTGCAATCGTAAAACTATGCGAGTTTTCCAGTTGCGCCCGGGAATGCGAGAGCTGCAGCTTGTCTTTTATATGAATTTCCGGCGAGAATCTCTTCAAGAGTGTGGCAATAAATTGCGCAACCGTTAATTAAAACGAGCGCGTTTAATTAAGCCCGGAAACGGTACTTTTTCCCTTTTACTTCCGTACAGATTTTTATTAGTCTATACATAAAACGATGTTATTTATTTTCCGATGTTGTTCCGTAAAGGTGGCGAACATGTTCGGATTACTAACCTTCTCGGTTCGGCTCCAAAGAGCTATATTATATGGGAGAAGAAGAGATATGGGAAAAGAAAGATAAAGTTTTGGTTGCATGTGCGCTCGTGATTTCCTCCTTTACTTACCTCTGGCTGCCCAACGTCCGTCCGAGAAATGTCAAATCAGCCATAAATTTTATTTGTCCTGCGGGAAAAGTCGTGCAGCTCGCTGATTTCGGCTTATAGTTTCGCAAGCAAACACACAGATTCGCACGAAAGCTCTGTACGCGGAATACGAAATGCGAATGCTCGAAAAAATAAATAAAAACAAAAGAAAGCATAAAATTCGGATGTTTGCGTTGATTGAAATAAAGGCGGCCACGGGCGGCGAAAGTGTGGAAGTCATCTGCTTAAGTGCAATACAGGACGACGTTGTTCAAATTGAGCGAAATCTGCTTTCCGCTGGCGCTTCCGCCAACCCTCTTAGAGCAATAATCGTAAATTCTATTAAAACATAACCACGGCGCGCGAAATCTGCCGCCATTACGGCGATGGTTCCGCAGTCATCTGCTTTATATTATCTCTGGAAACCTTTAAGGGCCCTCTCCCTGCTGCCTACGCTATACGACTCAAAATCGCCTTCGACTCGCTCAATCTTTCTAAGAGCTTTCCCCAGAAGCAGCCATAATATTCAATTATTTAAGTATATAGCTCATATAAGTCGTTTTTAAGAAATGATTGCCACCATCTAATGTATTTTTGATTTTCCACCCCTTATACTATAGCGGTAGTGTGCGCTTTAGGCGCAGTGCCTTATTACTCGTCCGCCGAAGCGCCATTGTTTTTTAAGATTTACAATCTGTAGGTTTCCTTTTCCAACCCATAAGCCTTATATTACCCCGCTTGCATTTTATACCTCCACTATCTGCGTCTGTACGTGTGTGCAGTGTGCAGTATGTGCACTCGTTGAGCGCAAATACAATATTCCGCTGAACAATCCCGAAAGGAAAATACTCTACGAGTCGATATATACGACCAATCAGGCTATCCACTTGAACCGCTAAATTTAGATTGGCCTCTGGCTAAATATTTTCTTTGCTAACCCGCAACGGGATTAAAGTTTACATAGTACGTTTGCTCTGAACCCTCGCGAACGCGATTGATTTATACACTCTTATCGGGAAGTTTGCTTCATCCCCGATCCGGAGCAGTCACTCGAAGATCTAGTACCTCTATATGTATACGTGGGTAGTACGAGTAGTGC
Organism: Holobus sp. GC000080; assembly: GCA_030556065.1. NCBI lineage: Eukaryota > Metazoa > Arthropoda > Insecta > Coleoptera > Staphylinidae > Holobus > Holobus sp. GC000080. The sequence goes on along the minus strand of JASKGO010007711.1, from coordinate 8,914 downwards.
AGAGATCTTATCTTTATCGTAAGGTATTATCGATTGCTATCAGTTTGCCGCAAACTGTGATTCGTCCCGTTACTTGAATGAGGTCCGCCCCCGCACCTTACGTTGCTATAGGAACCTATTCCCCTCGCGCGCTCGGGGGATGAAAAGCCAGGATAACGAGCGAGGCAACAAAGCACTCGCGATTACAGCTCGCAATATTAATGGTAATTTATTCTTCTTTCAGGTGAAAAGCCGCACAAGTGCACCGTTTGCGGCAAGGCCTTCAGCCAGTCGTCGAATTTGATTACTCATTCCCGGAAACACACCGGATTCAAGCCGTTCGCATGCGATTTGTGTGGGCGAGCGTTCCAGCGCAAGGTCGATCTCAGGCGTCACAAAGAAACTCAGCACACCGAATTGAGACCGATCGTCACATAGTGTCAGGCCGGGTCCGGAAGTGGCGCTCCGGAACATCATCAGGAACTACTAACAACTAATAACCTGGAGCAGCAGCAGCAGCCGCCCCTCGCACTAGTGCAACTGCAAATTCCCCAAGTCGGTAATTTGGTGGCGCCGCAATCAATGTTCGACACGACGCGAGTCATTCAATCATCGTCTTCGTCCTCGGCGACGACTGCGTCTTCTTCGACTGCTAATAACAATTTCACCTCTTCTTGGAGCTAGATAGACTCTGTGATGCTTTGTGTTTATGATGATGACGTTCGTAATCATATGAAATATGATACTAGTGACTGTACCAAAGAATTTCCAAGGGTGTTTCATGTGCAATTTTATCTTATAGTGCAATTATTTATACCTACTTATAACTATCATCTACTTGTATATAAGAAAAAAAAATCCAGTCATGCTTATTAATTATTATTATTATTATTACTATTATTAATGATAGGAAAAGATACAGTCGCTACAGAGTAGCGACCAATACATATCAGCAAATCTGAAATGGTGGACATTCCCTTTGCCCATCTGCTTCCTTTATTTCGCACAAACGCAGGCGGCCATATCTTTATTTACAACGATGCGCTTCTGCGTCCTGAATACCAAACAGGGACTGATTGAGAGAGTTGGGATTTTTAAGCAAAGCCGAATCGCAACCCGATTTTTCCAACGTTTTCCAACTACTTCGAATTATACGCCGCAAACTCGATTTACTCATTACATGTAGCGCTCGGCACTTTTTTATGCAGAAAGAGTGCCCGATGAAAAATGAGCATAATCGAATGATAATCATTAACAACATCGAGTGTTTCGGGAAGAAGCAACAAAGAGCCAGCCGTACACATACCAATTCCCCAGGCGCCGGAAACGAATATCACGACAGCCGGAGTTGGCAGTTTCCGGTTTCAGCACTCTCGTCCCCTGAAAGCTTGCACTGTCATGTCGCATCTAAGTGGCGTCGCGACGCTCCAAACACGCCTCCTCGATGTAAGCCGCTCTTTATTGCATTACAAAATACTCTCACATGACGTTCTGATTCAATTTCGAAAAATGAAAATATCCACACTCGTGTAAAAAGATTTCGAAAATGGATTTGGATTTTCCCTGCCATCGGTGGGCAATGTGCATGTGCATACTACCAGCACGTAGTTTTTTACCTTATCCTTCCACCCCCACCCCCCATTCGAAAAAATGAATGGGTAAATGTTATACCTGTAAATTAATGTATGTACTATAAAATCCCCGACATTTGTAATAAACGCAAACAATTCATGTTGAAGCATTCGTCATCCAAATTTTATCAATATTATTATTATTATTTAATTACTGAAATTAATTGTAAATACACTAAATAATTCCGCACACGTATCCTACCGCATACGCATATGGAAAACTGTACGAAAATTGTATTAATAATGTGTGAAGCATTATTACAATGTGTTAACAAATAAACACACAACTGACGAATAAACAATTTCATCATTAATTACCTCTCTCTACTATTGTATTACCTATTGGCGCAACCCCATTATGCTTGAATTTAGATATCACAACGAGAGCGAGCGCTGCGAATTCTACAAAAACCGTTACGGTCAACTACTACTATATAAAGTCGTCGGATTCCTTTGTTGTTAATTTATTTACCATTGCAAACTGCAGGTATATACGTATACTTCTTTCCGGGTAATGATAACAATTACCGGTCACGTGACCTATAATTATCACTCAACAGTCATAGTATTATAGGTCTCGTGAGGGCTTTAAGGGTGAGCAACGCATACACAGAGACACGGACACGGACACAGGCACGCACACATACAGCAGCGGCAGCGGGGTACACACACCCTCTGTGGGACTCTCCGCACGCCAACGACCGGCGCATTCACTTCGACGTCGTGCCGGATCAGGCGCAGCTATACTTAATTCGGTCGTATGGAAATAATTTTGCTACGAATTCCTCGAGCATATACAAGAAATTAGAATCGAATAAGGAAGTGAGTCGAGCAGCAGTTTCAGCCTACGAGCGGCGGCAGCAGCAGCAGCAGCTACCCACTCTGCCTCTCTCTCTCTTAATGCGTTTAGTGTGAGTGTGTTCTCGCCCTGTTCGCAACAATTTGTAATAGAGTCTGATTTGATTAAGAAACTCCATCTTGACTTGGTTCTATTAGGGAACGGTGGATACGAGAGATGAGGAACTTGTTAACGTATTCGATTTCGTTACTTGCCTAATTTGCTGGGATGGATTTTCATAAATTCCCCAACTTCTCGATACGCCAATGAAGGAATAATTTTCCCTTCTCTCTTATTACTTCTGCAATTTGCCGAAATTATTTTCAGCTCATTCTACGCAATGATGTATTTGTTCTTCGTTCAATGAATACTCCTAGTTGATTTTCATTCGGAGAAGTTTTTGTTAACTAGGAATATTTGAGGATTAATTATTAATATCATTAATAATTATTATTTTATATGTTCAAATTATTCATTATTAAAAAATATTGCTCATTAATTATATGGTTCAACATAAGCTTAAAATTGATATGATGTCATATTTTTTATGAAGTGTTATTTCAAAAAAAGACTTTTTCTTAAAATTTAACCACTCAAATTATAGGGAAAAGTGTATGTTAGAAAAATACAGGGCAATTTTATTAACTTCTGAAAAACTTAGAATTTTGAAAATTTCGGTTTAGTATTTTATCCTCGAGAAGAGTTGATGGATTTTTTTTTCAAAACGTTGATAAATTGGTTATATCTGAAGTCGTTACCAACTTCATTATTTATTTTAAAAGGAACCTTAAATATATATTTTTTAATTGGCCTTAAAATACAAATAATTCAGATACCATTTTTATATCTTAATATGTTTTCGAGATATTAATTTTTTATTGTCAAAATGGAAAATTTTTGTGATAATTTTCTATTACATTTTTAAAATTTCTTAAGTTTTATTTCCTGGTATCAAATTTATTATTTAAAATTAGTAAAAACTTCATATTTTTAAGATAAATAGTCTACTTTTTATTATTTTCCATTGATAGAGGATACAAAACTAATATAAAAGTCATAAGCATCAATTTATTAGTACTATTTTCCCTGCTTTAATTATCAATTTACTAATCAATTTTATCTAGAAGTTTGTAATAATTATCACATATCAAAATAAGTTTTGAAATTCATTAAAAGGAGAGAAATAACTGTATAAATTTATTTAAACAAGACAAAGATTATTTGGAATCAACTTTTTCTTTATTATCTACTACCTATCACATGGCCAAACTTAAAATTGATTCCCTCTAACCCAAATGACAAATATATTTTTTGAATCCATGAATAACGAAGATTATTAAATCTTAAATGGGTTTTAATCATTCCATCTTGAAAATAAAACTATATTTTATATTTAAGAAGTACTCTAAGCTCAAAACATATTTAACAGCTTTTCATAATTATGAATTACTTAAAAATGAGCAAAAATGTAAAGTAAAAATCACACCCGTTAAGAAAAAAATATGGGAGATACAATAAATCTAAAAAGTGATGAATATGATATAAGAGAACTAAAAAGCAAAGAAAATGACCAACAATCAACACAATGGAGTATTATAATTCTTACTTCAGCATAAAGTACGAAAAAAACTGAGCCAGAGTGATATTAACAAAGCTGCAACCAAATTTTTGATGCAAATTATATACTTGTAAATTAGCAAAGTAAAAATATGAAATTGGAACATTTTAAATCGCAAAAGTGCACACCATAATTTAAAACAGAGAGAGTATTATACAAAAAAAAAATACAACTACTAATAAAAGTTGAGGATAGAATTCAAAATTTACCAACTGATAATTGTTTAAAATAAAAGACGAAACTACTGCGAATAACAACATTGATAGTTTGCTTCTAAGAAAAAGGGAGAAAATAATTCCTCTCCAGATGGAGAAATAAAAATAATTTATTTAAAAATCCCATCTTGAAGGGTAGACCATTAAGGAGGATCATTAACATAGAATTGCCGGTTACATTTACAGCTCGTAATATTTGTGCGTAGTAAATAATCAATGCGTATTGACATACAGGAGCATATAGGTATCCAACGGGAAGGAGTTCGATATGGTGAAACGCAACCATAAAATTTAACGGGCAAATTTATAGTATCATTAACCGTAAATAAAACGGGCACACATTTCAGAACGCATGCATCTTAGTTAGAGGAGAACGACAAAATTGCAATGCACTTTTATCAGCGCGTCGTGCATAGTTAAAGCCGGGAGATGGAAATATATAAAAGAGAAGGAGACAAAGAGCAGAAACACGTTATTGAATTATTAAACGAATAGAGCTCCGGAAAATCTACGCTTGTTGCGTGTCCAAGCCACATTTATTTATTTCTATAAAGTTTGCAGCCACTTAGTGTGGTCATGCACCAGACCTCACTTACATAACTCACAATCTCTGTCCGCTTGAATATTTCAAGAGAGAGAGCCGCTGGCCTGGTGCTTTTGAGTGACCGCGTCGTGTCTGCTTCGCATTACACTCTTGTAATTGTTCAACTTGCTCAGCAGGCATGCAAACTTTTTTTCGCCGCGCCCCTAATCTAAATCGTTATGGTGCACGGTCCGGTCCAAATTGGATTATGCCGGCTTTGAGTAACTTTTTCTCCAAATCATCCCAATTTCAACGGACTACACCTTCAAACACTAGTTCGCATTCACATACATGCATACAGTGGATACGGACGGAAATGTTTTAGTGGTAGTGTATAGGTGTGGAAGTAGCCAATGGCCATATACAGCTAAAGAGTCCCGATATATAGAGAGAGAAAAAAATCGTCGGTTCGAAAAGCATGCCTTTAATTCGTCAGGATTTTGCCCCTGGAAAATCATATTTAGCGTTCAGTTCGCTTTGTGTTCTGCATTCCCTGGAGAAATACAATCAGCGACTGGTCAATCTGCTCTCCCGTACGTCACTATTGCTCTGATCATTTGATAGCTCTCCACTGCCATTTTTGCTTGGTCCTTTTTATTTATTTCGACGAAACTTTCTATTTTTTTAATGCAGCGTTCGCTATCAATATAATTTAGTTAAATTATCCGTATAATGTTTATTTTATTTTATCTTCACAGTCGGATAAATACACTATAATTGCACTATAATGCACTAGAATTAAAAGAAATAGTGATGTTATTATTCCAACTTATTGATTTTCATTTTAATTGGTTTCTTTACTTAATAGATTTTGATTTAGAGAGTCTGAACCCTATTAAATATTGCTGGGGAAAACTTAAAAAGTACCGAGAATATCAATTGTCTGGAATTTTGTTTAAAAACGTGAAAATTTAATATTTTTCACCAACTTATTTTTCAGATTTAGTAGATATGGAGTAATTAATAATAATTTATCTTCAAAATTATAAAAAAAAAATTTGAATACTTTTTTTTGTTATTTTATTATTATTATTTTATATTCTCTATGTTTTATCTAAATGATAATTAATTTATTAAAATCTGTCCATCAGGTTATAAGAATCCAGCAAAAAATTAGTTACCTGTTAAAATGTAAACCAATTTAATAGCTATCAACTTCAAACTTTAATTGCTGTGTTTAATTGCAGAAAAAAATCCTATTACACAAAAAAAATCAAATTAAATTTAAAAAAAAAGCCATTGAAGTAGAACAGAAGTATAAAATAATATACAGATTGCTACAGTTAATAAAAAGTAATTTAAATCTAAACCAAACGAATTTTTAAATTTATATTCATTTCATAATACTAAGAAAACCATATTTTAACATTTTTCACTACAAAATTAATTAATAAGTCATCTTAAATATCTAAAAGATATATCTAGGGAATTTAAAATGAATTTAAAATACAAATTAATTAAATATTTAAAAAATTAATAACCCAATATTTTTGTAAATTAAATTTAAACATCGATATTTATACGAAGAAGAAGAAAAACATGAAATTTATTGAATATTATAAGCAACTTACTTCGTGTCAATTTATACAATATTCATCATTATTGATCCATAAAATATTCAATTGTTTTGTCGGCGTTTTGTAAAGACGAAAAAAAAAATTAAGTCTGTTTAAGCAGAATGAGCAGTGTGAGCAACTGATGCCCTCTACGAGCATATTCATAGTTATAAATATATAAAATTTCCATTTGGAAAATGAGGATTTATAAGAAATTCAGGAGCGGACAGTCCGTCTGCATATCTACGGTGTACGTTGCATGATCTCGCGATCCTGTGGTCCGTTCCAGCGTTGGACGTGACAAAATCTCCGCAGGGACTTTAAAGCAGCATCGGGCAGAACAAGGGAGAAGATAACAACTATATGGATGCAAGCTAGGAAGAAGCCTTAAGGTGATATTTGCATATTTTATGCTCAAACTCTCTTTACATCTATCCGTTCGAACATCCGGATGAATAAATAATTAAAGCACACATATTTTGCAAAAGCAATTTTATTCTTCACTTTCCTTTTTCTTAGATCGAAAAACACCCACGTCCAACAATCTTTTAATATTTAATTAATTTCTATATTATCTATATTAACATTAAATAAGATTTCCATCCTTCCAATTAACTATACAAAAAACTGCAATAACTATAGTAAATTAATTTATGACACTATGTAAAGCAAATCGAACGGAATTATTCAATAAAAAGGTACAAGAAGAGCACAAGATGAGCAAAGAAAGAGCATCGCAGATCGAAAGATGACATTTAAAAAACAGATCACATCCGAGGCGAAAAGTGAAGTGGCGCATTATGCAAAGTGTATTTTAAAATGTAACATTATACAAATGTTATTTATAGTGTACGTGTATTTGACAATAGGCTCACGTAAAGCGGATAATACAATTTGAGAGTACGCGGAGCGGCGATCTGTCTCCGGAGGCTGCGCTCCGCCCCCAAAGAAGGGTGGCAGATAGTATTAGCATCTCGGATATCGGCATGGCACACGCTACGTCACTGCATGGCATTTCCGCTCCTCTCCATCAGACAAACCATGCAATAATTCTAAGAGCGAAAATAGATTTTTCGGGCGTTAAAATGTATTAGAAAAAAATTTAATATGTGCGAATTTCTACGGGGACTGCGTGCACGATCCGATCCCGCAGGTGCAATCGTTCTTTTCAAAATGACAGGATGTGTGCACGAATAACGTACTGATTAAATTCAGTTCGAACCACCCCATTAGTCGTGTCCTTGTATGGATAAACATATAGTTTTTTTGTTGTTTTTTGTTTATACAGTTCACTTAGAAAATTTCAAAGGACAGAATAATAAATAAAAGTTTGGTTGCATCTAATATTTTAAAGCCTTTTTTCACAAGAATAACTGATTTCAAATAACAACAGTTCGAAAATATCCAAAATTTTGAAAACTTTCATTTCAATTAAAATGCAATTTAAATTTCCTTTTTAATTAATCAAGCTGTAGTCACAATAGATAAATATGATGTGATTTTTTTTTATGCAGGAACAATTCCATTCGTTTAATTAATAATCAAATAGAAAGTAGAAGAAATTAATTTTTATGTAAAACTCTTAGACTAATAAACTGTAGCAAATAAAGCTTATCATTTTAAATTAAAAGTTAGTATCCTTAATACAAAGACAAATTTAAAGTTTAAGAGTTGATTAAAAAGATAATAATAATAATAGTATGGTTATACCTACTAAATTCAAATCAACATTATCAATATAAAAGTAATCCACGCAAAGTATTCAATTACATAAGAGCTAAAACATTATTTTTATTTAAAACACAATTCAAAGTTTAAAATACTACTAATATTTGAGTAATTGAAAATATTTAATTTAATTTTTAGGTTTTTTGAATTTTCATTTGCTACAAATACCTTGTATACTGACGGGGTGAAATGAGTTTTATTGAAACTAGAACAATATTATTTTGTACAGAAATTTCACCTAAATCTTGCACAAATTAATGATTAACATAAAAAATTGCATTATTATTACCATTATTCCCGGCGCCTTCACTTAAACTTCAATGTATGGAGATTTAACCGAAGAAATAAGCATAAGAGCAATTAGATTTTTTGAGCGTAGTCATTCCCTAATAATTTTTTTAATGTTAATTTGTTTAATTTAATAATAATAAATTTATAATATTGTAGTATAAATATTGTAGTATAAAATAGTGTCGCGATTCAACGATTGTTTTGGCTTAACGCTTAATCAAGGGCGCGGTAATAAATATGCATAAATAACGCCCTATATTTATAATTTCGTGGTAATTACGAAGGATTTATATACCGTGTGTGCCAAATAAGAGTATATATAGGGATTTTACATGTACTTTTTTTTACACGTATTTCGCTATGTATACTATCAAATGGCGCAAAGTCAATTGCATGGGAATCAAAGGGTTAAAGGAGTTGCCTAAATAATGACTTGAAAGTAGCCGAAACTTCAAATAATAAAACGTCAGTTACA
>JASKGO010007708.1:0-12325 GCA_030556065.1 Holobus sp. GC000080 | reverse complement strand
CAGTTCTATTATTCTCACCATAAAACATTACCTTTTGTCTGGTTAAAAGCACAAAAACTTTTTCCATTAATGAAAGTAATCACATAAGAACATCAAATGACTTGCTATTATCAATTACTCTCTGTCCCAAATTATGGTATATATTTTTTAAAATCTTTGATTAATGGAGATAAATAAACCTAATGAGTTTTAATCATTTCGTCTTTAAAAACAATGTTACATCTTGTATTTAAGTAATATGGCCTGGGCACAAAACAAATTTTAGCAGTTTGTCATAATTAGTTAAAAAAGAGCAAAATTTAAGATTACGAAGTCAAAATGACTGTATATATGTAAGAATTGAGAGAAAAAGCAAAAAAACTGACTTGTGAGCAGTGCAACGAAATTTTACTAATTTTTTTAATAAAAAAAAAATTTTAAAATACAAATTGTATATAAATTTTGATAAGTTTCAATCAAATTTCTTGAAGTAATATGTATTTGTAATTGTATACATTATTATACGTAATTTGGGACAAAGGGACAATAATTTAAATTAAAATTTCAAACAAAAAAAAAACTACCAATGATAAAAATATATGATGCAATAAAATAGAAAATAAGTGGAGGACGCAGTGTTCTCACGGTGCAAATAAAATTGTCGCTGTTTCCACTTGGTTGACAAATTGCATATCAACACTTAATTGAGAAACACAAAAAAGATCACCTTGTAAACCGCGGAGCGAACCGCACAAATGAAATAAAATCGTCTAGTTGGTAATGCGATATGGGTTGGTAATGTGCGACTGTGCAACGAGACCATTAGACCATTACGGGAAGGAACACCGGGAGCAGAAAGTGCACCAAACGGAGCAACAAAAGGCAGACCTGAAGAAAAGCCGTGCACACGCTTCTCCTCTTCTGCCTCTTCTTATAAGACCCTCTTGTCTCTTTATTCTTTCTATACATGAAACTCGCGAAATAAGTGCACACACTTCGATGCTTTTTCCTTCAAAAGAGACAACCAAACCGTGAATTTTTCCTATCTCTATGTATATATTATATGCCTTGCAAAATGCGCAACTATTTGTCTCGTTTTATTGCGCTGTGTAATTTGAAACTTTTTTAAGAAGTTTTTTTTTATATAAAAAATGAATTGTTTGATCCTTTTTCGCTTCTTTTACTGTTTTATTTTATATTTAAAAAAAATATGATAATAATATTGCTTTGGGTTTATACGAAAATTCTTAAAGAATTAAATTTTTAAATTAATTTATCTAATTTTAAAGTTTAGTTGTAATCTTTTTCAAAATTTAATGATTTGAATTCTTTTCTTATTAGGCCTTTCAGCACATTTTAATTTCATACCAAAAACATATCATTAATTTTCTAAAAAGAGGGATATTGTATTTGATAAATTATCTACATTAAATGAACGATTTTGCAGAAGATAAAAAATCATAAAGCCAGTTCTAGGATTAGTATAGATAAATATTTTTTTGATTTTTTTAGCCGAGAGATCAACCAAAAAATAATATTGCCTGATAAATTTAATTATTTTTGTGACATTAGTTACTTCAAAGAAAAAACTTTTTTTAAAAGTTTTTTAAAGAAAAATAATCAGTATTTAGAAGAAAAATCATTTTTCGTAAATCGTTTTCATAAAACTAATTATTAAAAAAAAAAAAAACAGTTTTATGGCCACAATTAAAGATATGCCTTCAGAAAAATGAAAAAAAAAATTAAAAAAGGAATTCCAGATCACTCTGAATTGAAAAACAATTCAATATGATTTGAAATTTGCAATATAAGAATTTTGTAATTTAAAAAAGAAAAATTTTACAAAAAAAAAAAATACAGACTACCCTCTTTGTGCTTTCGATGTGCAAAGCTTCTGCACGTAATAGGTGCATTACTAACATAGTTTATCGATCGCGAATCTAAATCCTCTCTGAGCCTACTATTGTCAATTGGCCGTGTAATTCGATCAGAAATCGGCAGAAGAGCAGCAGCAGCAGCAGCAGCAGTAGTAGTAGTAAATATGCGATTCGATGATAAAACGCGCATTGTTGCGAACCAACTTTATATACAAAGGGCCTGTCGATTGCTCCTTCGTCAAATATAATGGGTCCCAACACGCACGCATACCAGAGCACTCGAAAACGACGTCGCAACGCAACGCACGCACTAAAAGAACCGTCCGTCAAGAGCAAGATGTACCTCCGCATCGAGGAGGTATCCTACATATTATATATAAGTGAAGTATACCCAGATTGGAGAGCCCTTGATTGTTCATTTTGAACAATAAACAAGAGCGAGCAGGACGATGTCCGCTTTTGTATTTTCTAGATCTACACACGGTAATTCGAGAGGCCGCAAAGAGAGCTCGGCCTCAATGGAAGAAGTGAGGACCTTTATTTTTTTCATATTATAAGGTATATAGAACAGCAGCAGCAGCAGCAGCAGGTGCTCGAAGCGGGATTCACTCACCTGAAACAAAAAGGAGAAGGCCTCATTAGAACAATTGCGCTTGCATTTTTCCATTGTTTTTTTGTTCGCTCAATTCTCTGTTTTGGAAACATCGCAGCCAAAGGAAAATTAAGCGCGCTTGGCGAAAATTCTCTCGGAAATAACAAATAAATAAAAAGTCGGGGTTTCTTGACGTGGCGGTGGCGGCGGCGGCAGCGGCGGTGTTGGCGAAGCGCGTGACCCCGCAGGGCGGTTGGAAGCGAGCAGCGATGCGCAGCCGGGGGTGCGTCGGCGTCGATCAAGTGCGCCCGACGAAGGCGTCGGGCCGGGGCGAGGAAAATGGCGTCGACGGTGTCCCGTTACAAGGAAATTCAATTGCGCTTTGGAATTTATAATTGTCTGTATCTGATCCTTACTCTGCCAAATTGCATCTGACTTATTTTTTCTTTTTTCATTATTTTGTTCTGTTGTTGCTTCTTGCATATTCATTCATTTTTATTATGTTTATTTTTCAATGAATAATGCAATAGAGCTAATTACTTAAAATACAGGGTTATCAAAATACTTACATACTGTCGTTTTACATTTCAAAAATGACTTGTGATTCAAAAATCATATAAATTGTACGGCCAAATTTTATCTATTTTTTTATACATTAGAGAAAAATCTAACATAGAGGGTGTTTTAAAAATCCGTGACACACAACGAAACATTATTTATTTTATATGGAATATCTCGTGATTCATTTTTTAAGATTAATTCTTCCTTTAATTTTAAATAGAAGGTGTAGAAAACAATATCTCCAAAATTAACCGTTTTCTGGGCCTCTCCAAAGTAAATCGTTTTCAAGGCCTAGCCTACACCCTAGAAAACGGTTAACTTTGGAGATATTTAATTTTCGAAATATTGGCTTTTAATTTTTTTAAATTTATATTTATTCAATTTTTTCTATTAATATACTACTTGTAGACCTGATTTTTTTTTCCTGACGTTTGCATGTTTTGAAGATGAAGCAAAGCCTATTTCAATTAAAATAATTAAATAGTACTTATACTTTTGATAATAATCGTTAGCATGCATATAACTTAATTGCTTTTGTTAGGTACTTGGTTTTCTCTACAACTATTTCAAATTTGGAAATAATCAACCTTTCCCTTACTTTCTGTTATCTAATATATTCGATTACATTACTATTTTTTTCATTTATTTATTAAATAAATTAAATTAAATTTCCCTTGTTGATATTATATGTTCTTTGAAAATTTTCACAAATAGTCCACGAAGAATTAAAATTTGAAATTTACAGTACTTAATCCATAAGAAAAAAATATCCGGCATCTCAGTAAAAAATGATAGCAAATAATTTGTGAAATTTAAAAAGAAATCTATCAAAAGTCAAAGCTAAAATCAATGAATCGAACAAAAAACATATTTCAGTGGAGGTTAACGAAAAATAATCGAATTAATTAAAAATATTTTGATGGTTTCTTCAAGGGCTGTCGATTCGAGAGCATCACTTTAGCTAATCACACGTGTAATAGCATTTTTGCTACCTACGTCAGAGCGCACCCCTAAACAAAAAGGCCAACCTTCGGGACCTAATCTGTTCCATCACAATATGCCTCATAGAGAGAGGAGTGTATTTGTCAAAAGGGCCATCGCCCTTACTATTATTATCCGCCCTTAATCTACGAATCCCATCTATATAGGCAAATAAGTGATTATTGAAGATTATACTCCACTTTGAAGATTGCCAATGAAGATTAGCAATCCCTAAATCTCCGTGTTTCGAAATACTACATATATTTACATTTAAATTAAATCAACAGCTTTTGTTTCGTTCGTCAGTTGTCACTGTTTATATACAAAGTATAGTATGCAAACGAAAATATCATTGATATATTATTAGCTGGCGCTGGTAAAAATGTAATTTAGAGACTTATCGGATTTTCGTTATCCAATATAGCATTAAGTAGTTTCCCTCTTTGGGAAAAGCGGAAGTCGTCATAAGTCTTCTTCGTGCGCGGTATTTTTCTTCCTTTTTACGCGTGCATGCGTAAGCAGCCACATCCTGCTACACACACCCTTTTTCGAAAGGCTTCCCGCGCCGAAGAAAGCAAGCAGTTAGCAGCAGCAGACAACAACAGCAGGTTTTAGGAAACGCAACGTGTACGGATTCCGTTAATTGATTTGCTCACTCGACTCTCCTCCATCAGCAGCAGCGCATTTCCCTTTTTTTCCTCCAAATTCTACTTTTTCGAGAGAGTGTAAACACTTGTGATTTTGCTTTCTCCAGGTATAAGTACTTTTGTTGGTTCTCAAGAGGGCGCCTGAGCACACACAATGCTCACTTTTTTTTTCTTATTCCTTGCTGTGTTGCTCTTTTCTTTCTTTATATACAGGGTCGTTTATTTGGAAAATTTTCGTGTAATACTAGTACCTTTTCCGGTTTTCAATGGACTAGATTTTTTTAAACAAATAAAAATGAATCACAGAAGAATTTTTCTGATTGTTTATCATTGGGCAATGTTACACCAATGTTATGGCAAAACGCTTTGCTTAAATTTCATACAATTTCATTCAATGAACCGAACGTTTTCATTGATTAATGAAATGGTTCTGATTTGTCAATGCACTGGATTCAAGTAGAGATTCTTTCATAAAATGAATGCAAATTATTATTATTTACGAGCATTTATTACTCCCTCTATTCCAAATTATGATATACGAATTCACATTACTTTAATAATTATTATTGAAACTTATTAAAGTTTATATATAATTTAAACATTATTTTTACATTATTATTTTAGAAGTATTTAATTTATATAAAATTAAACTTTGGTTTCGGCTTGGTTATTAGCTTAATAGCATCACGGCTCAATTTGTTTCTTACTTTATGCTGAAATAAGAACTGTTAAATTTTATTGCGCTGGTCACAAGTCTCTTTTCGCATGATCACCACTATTTATTCTTCCATATTTTTTTCTCAATGTGAATGATTTTGATTTTACGTTATTTTGATTTTTTTACTCATTATGACAAATTTTAAAAATTTGTTTTGAGAACAGAACAGTCCACTACTTAAATGTTACTTAATGTAGACCATTATTATTCAAGATGAAATGAATAAAACCCTTTAATTTTTCTTCGGTTGCATTGGAAAACAACGTTTTCTTCACATGAACTTTGTAATAATTATTATGTTTGTAGACCCCCCCTTCATTAAAAAAATATATACGAGTGTAGTTTTTTTCCAGTCACGTCTAGTTTTTTAGTGACAGCCATAAGGCCATTTCTCAACCCGTATATGGGTAACGTTCCACAGTTTTAAAGATAGAAATTCAGTTAAATGGACCAAAATGGGCTGAATTTTTCGCTCAATTTATCCCGAAGTATATAAAAAAAAAATCAACAATTTCTTTTATATTAAGAAAATTATTTGGCATTGAATAAATTTTGAAAATAAATTCCAAGGAAAGTATTTGAGGTAGAAAAAAAATTATTGTTCCTAGTTAGATATTTTAAAATATTTTAAATTATTAATTACATTTTACACAGCTTCTTTGATTGTTAAAGGAATAACGTTGAAATTTTGTCAACCACTATAATGTAAGATTTTTAAATATTAAACTGAAATGAAAATTATTGTTTTATCAAATGTTATAGTTGAAAACGACTTTGGATTTAAAATAAAAATATTACCGAAGACCCAGAGAGGCTACCCCTTTATAAAAATAAAAAAATATACAAGAAATGTAATCTAAAAACGAATTTTTCAAACCTTAAGCATAAATATACAATGTTCATCCGCGTCACTCGAAAAACTAACGGACCCTAAATAAATGAAAGGTACAAAAAGGCTAACCACCGAAACCGACCTAAACATCTAAAAACTATTTACAATAAACCCAAAATATGCTCTCATGATCCATACAAAGTCAAGAATTCGCCCATAACTATATGTTTGCATAATTTCCTGGGCCTTCAACAAAAGAGGCCTAAACAGTCATCGCACATTGCCCGTAAACATCTCTAATGCCATTGTGGTCGCTTTCTGCCCAAGTGCGGAAACAGAATAGCGCAGCAAAAGACGCTGTTACTTACGCGTGGTTAAACACATCATTCACCGAGGCCTCGGGGGTAGTGGCGCCCGTTTCTGCAACTTTAATTAAATCACCTCTCCTGCTCATCACGCGCGGCCCCAATCGTCGAGAGGGGCCCTCGAATTAATTAAATATCTTGGCAAACACGTGTCCCTCGTAATGGGGATTACTCGGTCACCATGGCGACTTAAATCCCAATTAGTTTTTCTTAGTGGAGACGCGAGAGGCAAGGCACGGCAAGGCAAGGCAAGGCAAGGCGAAAATTGCTTTCGCCAAATAAGCGACCGTCGGGGTGGGTAAATACATTTGGCTGTTTGCTGCTCTGCTCCAGAGTGTATTCGCTCCACGTAGTAGGTGCCTTTCGGTGGAGCGAGTGTGTGCTGAGTGAATGTATAGGTAGTATAAATAGGGAGCCGCTAGTACGTAGTATCAAATTACCCCATTATTCTGCTGCTGCCGCTGCTGCTTCTGCTTCTATACAGCCACCCTTACCTGGTCCCATGCAGACGTCACTAGTTCGCGTCTCTATGCTCTCTAACCATCATCGGCAACATCCCTAAATCGAATTTGGGAACGTTGCGCAATATGTTCGATGTAACTTTCTGTTTGCTGCCGCGGAGAATAAATTGGGTTTTGTTTCTAATGTTTTCCTCCCTAGCTCTCCACTCTCTGCGTCTCGTTCTATCAACACCCTCCTCTTGATTAATCAACTCGCTCAAGTCGTTATTTTCTTGTTTTATTTTGTTGTGTTGTTGCAAAGCTTGTTTTTCTTTTTTGCTAAATATTTTATTATGTAAGTGTTAGACTGTTAGGTAATTGTTTTAACAGAATTTTTCCTGCAATTAATTCCCTTTTGAGTTTTGTTTTAGCCAACGTTTTCGATTTTATTTTAATTTTCAGTAACCATAACAAAAAACATTTAAATTAAAGTAATTTTTATTGTTTTAAACATTAGTTAAACATTAATAAAAAAAGATTATAAGGAAAACAAAATGTTTGAAAACTAAGATAGTAGAAAAAGAATTTAAAGATATTTCTGGAGGATTTTTTGCATGCACACTTAAAAATGTGAAAGCTGTGATTCTTTAATAGGGTGCTGATGATGGTTTATGTGGCATTAACCCCCGAGTCCTCTGATTTGTAGAAATTCCTTTGCGCGCTTTTTCCTCTTCGTCCTTTTTTTAGCGCGATGTCTAAATGCGCCTGCATATCGGGTGACAAACTGACAGTTATGGCAATATATTACTTTAAAAATATCTCTATAAAATATTCGTCTAGTGCTACCCTTGTCCCTTACTTATTAACGAAAAGATCTGGCAATAATTTGCACACGAATACCGCACGAATCATTCGGTTCATCTTTTTCGCTTGCTTGGACTTCTGTGTGAGGCGCACGAAAGCAAAAAAGAAAAGAAATAATTAATAAAAAGACCGTCCGAATGAAATTAAAAACAGAAGAAAAATATAAAAAAAAAACTAAAAAGGGAGAACTAAAGGAAAAACACGTATGGACGGACGTTAACCAGATGTCCTTTTGTCTTGTATAGCTGGCCAAGAAACGTGTCTTCGTAATTACCATTGACAGCTTCTTCCACAGCGCGGCAATTCCATTCCGTTCAACTGATTATCGAAACGCAGCGACCGGTGATTTTTTTTTTAAATTAGTCTTTTTCTCTTATTTTGTGTCTTGTCGAAAAACCGCACGTGTCTTTCATGCCATATTATCTGATGTAAAAAAAGAGGAAACTTAATTTTTGTTTCGTCAGGTATAGTAAGGATTAAATTTACTTCTTGGGTAGTGTAAAGTTATAACGCTAATTGTTCAATAATTCAGATAAGAAAAAACATTTTCATGTGATTTTAAAAAGCAAAAAAAATATTTCTTGAAATGAAAAAACTACAGTAATACCGGTCTTACGAAAAGTATGGAAACGGTCAATATTTTCAAATGTCTCTCTAGATGATCAAGAAAACTAAATGCTCAAAAAATGATTTTATTTTCTTATTCTTTTATAGCCAAAAGTGTGACATTCATAAGACAATGTTTTATATAGAAAGTAAAACCGAAATTAATTTAATTGCAATCAGGACGAGGAGGATGTGATTTTTTTGGGGGAAAAATGCTAAAAAGAGTTCGATATTTTATTTCTAGTTTGCAGATTTCAACTCTTCCGAAATAAAAAATAAATGAAACGAAAATAATTTCTAAATGAACTCACAGCTTAACAAAGGATTAGTTAAAGCAAAGTGCCGCACCAAAAACTGTTTGATTCTAGAATTAAGTTAAAATGAAAATAATTAATAAATTTGTTTCTTGATTTAGACTGACAGAATGTTTATCTATGAACAAGAAAATTGAAGAAAATAAAAGTCAATATTAAGTTTGACTTCCAAAAGAAAAGACTAATTTAAGTGACATTTCCCTATTAAAAAATCACTAATTTTTTCTTCACTATTTTATTTTATTCAATCATTCTTAGTTCTTGCCATATCAGATTATACATAAAATATATTTCGAAAAATGTTTGCATCTTCAACTTAAAAATGAAGGAATAATTCCTTGTTGATATAAAATATATGCGGTGTTCCACTGTTCCATTTAAAACAAAGTAAGTTTAGTTTGTCACAACTTTTTGAGGTTTTAGTTACTTTTGAGATAACATTAATGATTAAATGTTTCTTCAGTAGCCCTACAACTATTTTACTTTTTGAAATAATTAATCATAAGGTCAATCCCGTGTAATTTTTTAATAACGCCTAATTAAATAAAAATTACTGAATTTATAAGTACTAAAAACCTAATATCAAATTAAAAAAAAATATGAAATTGCAAAAACTTAATTTTAATTAATAAAAAACACAAATTCCAGGTATACGTTAACACTAAATAAATGTGTCAGTAACATTAAAAGCAATTACATCTACTTAAAGAATAACATACATACACATTCTTATCGGCACTATTATCAATTGTTTATAGTCTGCACGCGAAGTGTTATATAATTCAGCATAGAAACACAAATGCAATATAATATTACTTATTGGAATCGCAAAGATAACGACGTTATTTCTTGTAAGGCAAGATAAGAAACCAATTATATAAACAATTAGTACTAATAAACAACTGTTTATGGGTTTAATTAATAATAACTCAAGCTGCAGTACAATGACCAATTATATTTATAAACAATATGTATGTCGCCAGTCTGCCAGTATAGAAGCTGTTTGTTTTACAAACTTTTACCGCGTATTATGGTTTTTGGTCGGTTAAACAATTTTAAGTGTTTCCGCAATATGCATCAGGTAATATTTATTATATCAATTGCACTTCACATTTTTGCACCTTCTTAACTGAATGCTAATATTTCCATCATTTGCTTGATTTGCCATTTATTGAAATTTGCTTTATACCAATTACATTGAAAAAAAAAATACTTGCTACAAAAATCATTTTTTATACAGCTAACAAAATTATGACGTGCTTTTTGCATAATAAAAGCTGAAAAAACTGAGCAAGATGTACAAAAGTGTCCGTTATAAATCTACATAGTCTACGAAAATCTATTGAAATCCTCCATGAGAATTAGCCTATGAAGGCTCAAGGCATAGATTCAGTTACTAATCAAATTTATTTGTATCATACACTATAACAAGACTTGCTTGGTATATCATTGAGACCACCAGTGGACTTCAGCTACAGCTACACACTGGAAGAATAGAATACCTGACCGATAATAGATATAATATGCATTGCGGACTAGATTGTGAATCGAGTCAATCAGAAAACTATTATTATCTTTGCAAACGTCGTTGTATGTATGTAGTGTAAGGAGGTCCTTAGTCCGGCCTCTGCTAAATATTTAGGGACCCGCTGAATGAGTGGACAGCGGTAGCCGAGTGAGTGAGTCTGTTACCTATTTCTAGGGCGCATAGATTCGTGAAAAGAGACTCCTCAATGGACAATGCATGCGCGTGAACACATGCAGGATTATTCTTAAAACGGAAACAGTTGTCAGTTTGAACCTGTCAATCAAGTAGCGAGAATGTCAAGTTGTGAGATTTCAAATATACCACTGTGGAGTACAAGTTGTAGATACATGTGTTTAAACAAACCCTCACTTTTGCCTCGTTCTTTTTTTCTTTCTTGTTCTGCTTATTATTTTTTCTTCGTCTTCAAAGAGATTTTTTATGTTTGCAGGCAGGTTTTACATGGAATTGTGGTTATTTAAAATTTTGCGGGGTTTTAAAAGTTTTGGACGTTTTTGTTAAATAATTTGCAAATTTGATTTAATTCATTTTTTTTTTAAATTATAATAAAACAGTATTTTTAATCAAAGAAGAAATGACCATTTTTTAATTTGATATACTGATCACCAAGATTTTTGCATTACAAAACAAAGTTATTCTGTATCTTTCACTATCATCCACTGAGAAAATTTAATCAATGTAGATTCAAAATTCCTTATGATATACAGGTGGTCTACTAGTATATAAAAAAATATTTGAGTTAATTTATACCCTGAATAACCTTAAATAATTTCAAATGATAGTTTTCATCAACATATCATTGAAGATTGTCGGTGAAGAAAAAAATAAATTATATTGATTAGTTTAGGCACTATCTTACTATATTTTACCAGTATAGGGTGTTTTTTTAAATTATGACAATTGTTTTGAAAAATCGGTAAAAAATTAACATTAATATTTTTCGGACATGACAGTTGTTAACTTTAGGTTGTATCTGTATGCCCGTGATAGATATCGAACCAGAAAAACATTGTAATTATTAAGAATCAAACTTTAATTATATTTACTTGAAAATGTTTTCTCTATTCCTCACGATTATCCAGATATAAACACTTTTACAAAAATTTCTGGCATATTGACCCTTCATAAAATAATTCATAACATTTATTGTAATTTAGAGTAGTAGAAAAATGTTTTAACATACAGGATGTTATTTGATGAATTCAAGAAAAGAATAGAAAAATGGCCATACCTTCTCTTTTTTTGTATGAAAATTGTAAACCTTATTTTTATGTTTAATCCCAACTACAAAAACCGACCTTTCAGGTGATGTTACGTTACTTGACACAAGTATATGATAACAATTTCTTAGGCAATTTAAATAAATGTGGAATTGTGCAATACGGTCAATTATATTTTTTTAAACGTGTCAGAGAATCATTCAATGATAACATATTTGAAGAAAAGTTAAGTTCACTACGGACATTAATGCAAAATATTTTTTAAATATTGCGAATTTTTTATATTCAAAAGGTAAAAACTGCAATGATCTGATAAAACTACTTTCGACGTATCAAATATTGGATTGTAATAATAAGTCATTGATATTACACTTTCTACATCTCAACTTCTTTCCCTTGCAGTTGAGGAGCTGTATTTCAAAAGCATACCTCCTTATAAATTTTCGAAAAAAAAAAACATTTTTTTATTTTGATCTGGTACAAACTAGTGATCTTAATGGATATTTCACATTAAATTTATATCTAGGACACTTGCATGAAGCCAGCCTCAAGCCAAATAATTCAAAAAATCCAAAATTTCAGTTTTTAAAAACATATTTTCAAAAAGTCTCAATACGGGGTGTTTCACGATAGCGGGAGGGCATCGATATATGGAGAACAATAAAAGCGAACTTAATTTTTTCTTTTTCATTCTTAATTTAAGCAAATGCTCCATTCTCGGAAAATAGTTTCGACTTCATGTCAATTCCGGTAATACCGGAAGTCGCTACTCACTTCATTTTT
>JASKGO010007706.1:0-42132 GCA_030556065.1 Holobus sp. GC000080 | reverse complement strand
TCCATAGTATGTGAAAAGCGAGTGCAACTTTTAAGTCAATTTTTATCAAAAATTACCCATTTGATTTATTAATTTTCATTTACATTTTATAGAGCATATCATTCTTTATCAAAATCAAAAATAAAATTTTATTTATGCCTTTTTTAATTTACGGAATTAATTTTTAATTGCGCGGTGTCAATTTCTAGGGCGAGTGCAACATATAAATCAAATTTTCTCAAAAATAACTTTTCCAATTTTTTAATTTTTACCATCAATTTATAGGGCATATTATCCGTTATTAAAATCCGAAATAAAATGTTATCTATGTATTTCCGTTTTCCCGGAAATAATTTTTTAGTATTTTAAGTTATCCATTCAATAATTCCTTCGTTTTCGTGCGTATTAATTATATTAATCAGTATAAAACCGGAAAAAACAATCTTTGAAAGGCTGAGAATGAATATTTTGGTGTCTTTTGATGATTTATTTTTTTTTTAAATTAAAATTTATAATTATTTTTAAAAAAGGTAATTAAAAAATTGATAAATAGCAGCTTTCTTTTCACTAATAATAAAAATAAATTTTATATTTTATCCTTTTTAGAACAAATTACTTTGCAATCTTAGATGGTCTGCAACAATTTATGGTAACAGCAAAAGTACCCGATGCAATACAAAAAAACATAACACGTTATCTGACATTGCAATGGGACCACTACAGGGGAATAAACGACGAAACTGTATTCTCCAATCTTTCCGAAGACTTGATGGAGGAATTGAAAAGGAGACGTTTCCTCGATGCCCTGATTGATTTCCAATTATTCCGTGACATGCCGCAGGAATCCCTGGAGTACATCGCCACAAAATGCCAAGTAATTTACTGTCCTCCGGGTGACGTGCTCGCCTATCAAGGGCAGCAAATCAAGCAAATTTTCGTAATCGAAAAAGGATACTGCGAGGTGTTCTGTTCGGACACGCAGTCAGTGGTAAAAATTCTAGAGCCCGGATGCGCTTTCTGTGTTTTGGAAATGGCCCTCAGTGAGTACATAAAAAAACAAAAATTGAAAAAAATAAAATAAATAATAAAAAAAAAAAATTATAAAAAATTAAATAAATAATAAAAAAAAAAAAAATTTAAGATCGCAAAAGTTGCTTTACTTACATTGCCGTCACCCACGTATCAGTCGCTGTAATTCAACGGAAGGATATGACGGAACAACTGCAAAGGCAAATGAACGCCATTGCTAGCGACCTCAACGAATCAGTCTTGGCATGGAGAGTTTTCCGTCCCACCACGACATGCTACGCTGTCGAAAAGTCCATTGTCGACGATAACAAATCGTGGGTGGTCTTTTCCCTCAACAAGCGACACGCTTCTTGCAAAGATTTCGAAAGATATCTGACCAATAAGTGTCTTGTAAGGATTTGCAGGTATATACTGATGCGAAGAACCATTTTGCCCAGTGGGAAATTTCTCTTCAGATACGAACTTCTTCACATGCCTTGCATTTTCTTTTCCATCCTGTATTCGCCATTAATTGTGCCCATTTCGGTCTCGTTTGGACCGCCCTTTTGGTGGGCTTTTGTTTTGGCCTTGATTTCCATTGCTGACATGTAGGTTTTCTCTTTTATTTTTTAATTTAATTTAATTTAATTTTAATTAATGTTATTAATTATTAAAATAAAAAAAGATAAAAATATTTTCTTTAAGGTATTTGAGACTCCATGTTTGTTATTACAATAAACAAGGAATTCTAGTTACGCATCCATTGAAGACGTCTTTGCATTATCTGAAGAACAGCTTTGCCGTCGATTTCATTTCCAGCTTTCCAATCGGTTGCTTCATGATGATCATCGATTACGATTTCGTCAAAGGACTCACGTTGGAGAAGCAAGATATTCTCAGGTATTTCTTTACGTTCGTTGGTTTCTTGCAATTGAATCGATACCAAAGGTTTTTCTTTCAAAAGGACAGTTTGTTTAGGTAATTTTTTCACTTTATTTTATTTTTTATTTTTATTAATTAATTAATTATTTTTTAGAATGATAATTTTTATTATACCCGTGGCAATTATATTAATTAACGCTTTAGTGATAATTTTCATATTTATGTTCATTCAAATCAGAGATAATGACATTTCAGTGCAGCCAAATAGTTGGCTATATCGACAAGGTACTATTAACTTGATACAGGGCTTGACAAAAGTTTTAGGACTCGCCTGATTTTATTTTTTTACTTATCAGAATTTGCAGTTTTTCAAAATATGCTGATTTCTATTTTATACTTTTCTGGTTATTTCTTCAAATTTTTTTCATTCCTTATCAGAATCCATCTCTCTATCTTTTTTTAGTTAATAAAAGTTTTACAGATGCAGAATTTATAAAAATTTTGTAATAACCTAAATTGCAATTCTTTCCCAACTTAAAAATATTAAAAATAAAATCATAACGGTTTTAACTTTGTAGTTTAGAAATTATTTTTTTGGTTTGAAAGCTTAAATCTTAATTTAAAAAGTTTGAGAATTTTACTCAACAATTTCTTGTCCCCAGGCCGGAAAGATCTGTTTTCACAAATCACTAATTTTAATTTGATTTCTAGTCTAGACAAAAAAAGCTTTAATACAAAACACGAAAACATTGATTAGGTCAATATGAAGAAAAACAGTTTTTAAAATTTTTTATGAATCTTTTCTTCCTTCTTTTCGATAATTTGTGTCATATCTAAGTGATCTAAGATTCTATGAGACTTATTTGTTTTTTTTTTTTTGCTTTGGATGTAAAAAAACAAATTGAAAGTTAAATTTAATTACTTTAAATGAATGATATATTTTTAAATTGTATTTTAATGCAAAAATTGCATTAAATAAAAATCATTAAAATTAAAATTAAAAAAGGTGTTTTTATGTTAAAACCGGCATTACCAAATGACTAAAATTTTGTAATTCCGTAATTCGAAACCCAAAACATATAAAAAGAAACTTCTTGCTTGAAATTAAAGGATTTTCAACAAGAAATCTAGTGTAAATTAGTATATTTTAAGAAATCAGTAGTACAAATCTGCAGAACCAAAAAAAAAAAGTTCCTAAAACTTTTGCAAAGGACTGAACAAAACAAAACAAAACAAAAATCAAATAAAAAATAAATTCATTATTACAGAGGCAGTTCTTGAAACAAAAAACTCTTTTCTTTCTCTATACATTCATGCGTTGTTCTGGATACTGATGTATTCAGCTGGATGCTCTTTCGTCAACCAATCGTACGTCGGACTCAATGAAACCGAACTATATTTGATGCTTTTTTACACCGCCCTCGGTTACTCTTTATTCATTTACTTTCTGGTACTGTGCATCACTATCCGATGCAAGGAAAACATAATTTTACTGGAGAATCAGTCGCTGGTGAAAGAATTGAATGCCAATATGTTCCATCCGAAGCTTCAGAGGGACTTGAGCGATTGGATTAATGCGCATTTTGAGTACACTTGGAACAGGACCAATGGCATTCCCGTTTTAGAGACCATTAACAGGTGCCATCTGAGTTTAAAGGAACAATGGATGGTTCAGTTTTATTCGGCGTTTTTTCAAACCATTCCGATTTTTTACGGAATTTACGAAAGTGTTGCGAAAGCCATTGGCGCGCATTTGAAATTCGAATATTTTCTTGCCGACGAAGTTATTATTGCTTCCAATGAGATTGTCTCAAAGGTAAATTGCTAATTTTTCCTTTATTTATTTTTTTGTGCTTTCTTTTTTTAATTGTTTATAAATTCCAAAATTATTTTTATTTATTTGTTACTTTATTAGTATTAAAACATTTTTTTATTTTAATTTTAAATTAAAATAATCGAAAATAATTAAATGAAACGAATGAAAAATAAATTCTACACACTGAAATTATTATAAAAGTTTTTAATTAATTAATTAATAGTTTTCGGAAAAAAACAAAGTTTCCATGTTTTGCATAATGGTATAGAGTTATAGACTATAGAATGAAAAAGGCGGCTTAATCCTTTAACACTTTCTTAATGATTGCTTTAAGTAGCTAATTGTTTTGTTTACAATTCTAATTTCATTGTAAAAGGAATCCCTAGTGTGAAGTCAGTGCTAACTCAATGTACTTAAGTCAACCCTTAACCGCAGGGTGCCAAGCACTTAATGCGATTAAAGTTATTAAAAGGCATTTAAATCATTTTACTTTTCTTCAAAAAATGATATTTTTCTAGGGTAACATAAGTAAGAGATAAATTTAAAGTGACTTAACTCTTTATGCTGAAGTGGTAATTAAATTAAATTTCTATTTATTAGCAATTTCAATAAGCAATATAAAGCGAATCATTGTTTTGACCGGGGGTTTTGACTCAGGAATTTTATTTTACAGTGTTCACTTTGAATCATTTATTTCCAAAATGCGTATTTCATTGGTTAGTAATTTTATTTATTAGGTTAATATGAAGGAAAAATTTTTTTTGTTACTTTTAAAGAAGCCTTTCTTTTTTGTTTTTGCCAAATTGTGTCATATCTAACTGCTCTAAGGGACTTCTGTACCAAATTTATTGCATTTGATGTAAAAAAAAAACTATTGAAAATTGAATTTAATTGTCTTAAATTAAAAATATATTTCTGTATTGTATGTTATTTACTTTAAAAATATTTGCTTTAAATAAATTCACTTAAAAAGTCCCCAAATTAATTAAAATTTTGGAATAAAAATAATTTTATTTATTTAATGCTACTTAATATTAAATTAAAATTATAAAAAAAAATCTAATTTGTTTCCTCAATTTGTAACAATACTTTACTGTTGTAAGTTGTAAAAAAAAACACTTTCAAATAATTTTTTATTCCTTCTTTTTTAAACCTTTGAATTTTTTTTTTCGCTTTGGATGTAAAAAATGTATTGAAAGTTAAATTTAATTGTTTCAAATAAATATTAATGTCTATATTGTATTATTTAAATTAAACATTTAAAAATTTAGTCAATAAGTCGTAAATTTTTAATAGATGGAATAAAAAACGGTAATTTTAGAAATATCAAAGCATCAAATAAATTAATAAAAAAAAACCTTAAAAGTACCATTTTTTAAAATTAATTTTTAATTAAATTTTTATAGAAATAAGCTATAAATTAAAAGAAAATGTATTTTCTGTAAGTAAAAATAAAATTTATAAAATCAAATAACACAAATCAAATTACTTGTCCCCAGTCCCCACCACTTTAACCCTTACCGCCCCTTAAGACAATGAGCGACCTTCTTTGCATAAAAGCGCACCACTTGCGCAACAACTTATTACTTACTGTCTAAACTTACCCCAGTACTCTATCATCGTAACTCTATTATTATTATCAGTCATGTCTTCCGCACAAAACTCTCGCCAAAAATTCCGGCAACGCACCACCTACACCGGCGTCCAATATTTGGAACTTGAAAAAAGTTTCGCGAAAACGCAGTACTTAGACCGTACCAATCGCTATTTCCTTTCGCAAAGATTGGGTCTAACCGAAACGCAAGTGAAAGTGTGGTACCAAAACCGAAGAACCAAGGAAAAGAAGTCTTCAGCAGTGCCCAAGAAGGAACCCACAGCTCGAACCCCAAGCGAGCAAATTGAAGAGTTCGAAAGGATCCTGAGCGACATCCGGAAGGCAAGTGGTGTCAAAACCGAAACGAAGAGTCCGAATCCGATCGATTACAAGATAACCATGGAGGATATCTTAGCAGTTACTAAGTCTGTTCCAACTTCGCATTTCGTTCCGCCAACCGCAATGGATAACGATTCCAGTGAAGATAACAAGCCATCAACAGTTCATTATTTGAAGAATGATTCTCCACCGAAAACAACACCAAATCAAAATGTTACCGTTTTGGATAGTGTGGTAATCCAGAAGCCTCAGTTGGTTACGTCATCGTTAATTTCGCCAGTGGTTCCCGAAGAGGCTCTTGTGGATATCCAAGGAGCAAACAGGATGGTTGTTAATGACAGTCAGTTGCAGTTGATGGGTATTACCGAAATGATATTCATTCCGGACATTACTCCGCCGCCTTCTGTGTCTCCCAGGGTCCAGCATTCGGTACCGGAAGCTGCAGGAGATGTAACAAATATTTATTTGCAGTCGTTAAGAAATTCTGATTTGACCATTGACATCACCAATATGTCGATGGAGGACTTTCTTAATTTTTAAATTTGTGACGATGTTTTGTGAAGATGATAACTGTAAACTAATTGTTTTGAATTATTGTTTAAATAGCTTTATTTCTGTACTTTCTCTCTTTCTGCATTGCCAAAAAAAATGCAATATATTTCTGTACTGACAATAAATAATTTTTATTATTTAAATGTTCTTGTTTTCTATTTTTATTGTTGTGTTTAGATGTTTCCTTTTCCGTTCAAAATCAAAAATTATTAGTTTTTTTGTTACAATTTTCTTCTTTTCTAGGAGGTTGATATTACTAAAAGTTAATGAATCAGCTTCATTATTAGATTTCTATTTTTTTTTTAATTAAATTTAATTACACAAAAGTTTTTCCGTTCAAATTTGAACAATTTCTCCCATTCTGCGTGCCCGATCTTAATAAAATTTTAGATTTATCTCTCTCTTTCTAAGTAATCTATCGATTGCAATTTGTTTCTGACCTCTTTATCAAACCGTTAGTTTTAGGCTCGTTTCGCCTTTTCTTCGAGCCCGATCTAGATAATTGTTACCTTTATCGCTTCCTTATCAAGTCCTTTATCGATTGCAATTTGTTTGAAATTTCCAACCGTTCAATAGATTTTGAACTTTTTCTTCCTTTTCAATGTGCCGATCTTATTAAAAAGTTGATTTATAAGCATCCTATTTGAATCCTCTGTCAATTGCAATTTATTTGAATCCTCATTACCTCTTAACCAATGAAAATAAACCCTTTTCCAAGGTCCCCATCTAAATGAAAGTTAGATTGTCAGCTTCTTTTTAAATCCTTTATCGATTGAAATTAATTTGAAATCCCAATCTACATTGGTTCAAAAGTTATCAGTTAATTTCATGTTTTTTTCATTCTAAGGGGAAAATTTTTAATTGAAGGTTTTTATAACAGAAATCCATCAGTTTCCTATTTTGACCCAATATCCTGATCTATTGCAATAAATAATAACTTTTGTTTTTTTAATTTAGTTTCGTTTTTTAGTGTTTGTAAAAACAATATTTTAATAAGTCATATTTTTCAGTTGTATATTATATCAAACGGAAGTGTGCTAGTTTTCAATGAGGTGAAAGATTTGGTAACCGTTTTGGGACCCGGAAGTCTATTTGGCAACTTGGATCAAACCACTTACATTCGCAGCATGGTGAAAGTGGTCTCCGATACCAAAGTTGATCTTTTAGTGATCAAAACAACCACTTTCTACCACTTAACAAAGGATATTCCGAGATTATCCCACAGGATGACTTATAGCATAACGCATTTTTGTTTGGTAAGTCAAGTTTATATTCAGAAATAAAGAACAAAAATATATTAAAAAAAATTTAATTTCTAGAATTATATTGAAGTTCTACACCCGAAAGCATCAACTGTTGCAAGATCAAGTGAATTTGACATGCTATCGGAAACAGTTGAGTTGTTCAACGGGTAAGTGATTAATTATTCTACAATTATTCCTAAAAAATATTTAAAAAATCAATCAAAAAAAAAAAAAAATACAATTTAGCGCCTGGTGCATGCAGTTTAAATATTACGTGAGCCATAGTTCGAAATGGTTACTTCAACTGTCATCTTTTTCATCATTGTACTGGGCCTTCTACATGATCGGCTTCAGCAATAACTCAGTGATCAACATATCGATTTTTTATTTCTTCGACGTGTGCTTCGTCATCAATATTATCACGACGATGTTGAGCAAAAGATACACGAGTTTCGGGGGAACGATGTCTCTAAAGAACAGCGTCTACTGGTACTTGAAGCATCGATTTCTGATCGCTTTCTTAGCCACTTTTCCCTTCGAAATCTTTCCAATGATTTGCAAGACACCGTCGTGGATTAATCTGTTCAGACTGAACCGGCTGCTTCGCCTTTCCGATATCTACTATTACTTTTCCGAGTATTTGAATAAACTGAAAGTGAATGTGGCAGTGATACAGGCTTTTTGCATTGTGTCGGAGATTACGTTGTTTGTGCACGCTTTCGCTTGCATTATTTATTTCGTTGCTTGTCCTGCCAATGTTTGCTTTAAAAACTCTTGGATTACCCATCCGAATTCTACAGGTTAGTTCAGTTTTTTTTGTTCGATTTTTGAGTTTTTAATTCAGCTTTAATATTTAATATTGAAAAATGAATTAAGTGTTTAATAATAAGTAGAAAACAATTTGAAAATGAAAAGAAAATGAAATATAAAGGCGCCGGTCAACCAGAAAAAATATTTATATATAAATTTATTTATTTGTTGAAATTTTAAAATGTTATTATCCAGTAAAAAAGAGAAAGGAAAAACGAAAAAGATGTGAAAGCGCCGGACTTTCTAGAAATTTTTTTAGTTTATTTTACTAAGGGTAATTTTTATATTATTAATTTTAAATCCACAATTATATAGTTTAAATATATTTAATCTAATGATTTCAAATCAATAAATGGAAAATTTAAATACAATCTAAATTTAATATTTTTTTTTTTATAAAAAATTGAGTCATTGGATGTGAAGGCGCCGGGATACATTGAAATATGTAATCATTATGTTTCGTTTCTTGTTTGTTTAACTTTAGTGATTAGTAAATTATAAATAATAATAAAATTTACTAGTAAAATAATTCGAAACTCATTTAAATCATTGTTTTGGCAAAAAAAAACATCTTTTTAAACAGTAAAGACGCCGGATAATTATAAAATTTAATTTATTTATTATTAATCTGTTAATTTTCATTTTAAAATTTAAATTTTTTAGAGTTTAATTAAAAAAACTATATGATTTTTCTGTTATAAGTTAAAATAAAAATTATTTAAAGAAAAAATGATTTGTTTTACATAAAAAATCGAATAAAATGGAATAATGGCGTCTAATACCCCATTTTTACATTTAATTAATTTTATTATTAATTATTTAATTGCTAAATGAATGTTTTTAATAATTTTTTTATTTCTTTTGGTTTACACTACTAAATTAATAAGTATTAAATTCCCAAATAAATTAATTCTAAAATCATTTGAACAATTTGATTTTTTTTTTGACTAACAAAAACAATTCAATAAAAAGTGAAGGCGCCGGACAATTATAAAAACATAATTTATTTTATTACTTCTTATATTACTCAGATATTTTTTATTTTCAACTTAAGAAAGTAATAAAAAGTAGATGATTTTTTTAAT
This sequence comes from Holobus sp. GC000080, assembly GCA_030556065.1. Lineage (NCBI taxonomy): Eukaryota > Metazoa > Arthropoda > Insecta > Coleoptera > Staphylinidae > Holobus > Holobus sp. GC000080. The sequence goes on along the minus strand of JASKGO010007706.1, from coordinate 32,823 downwards.
TAAAAATAAATTATTAAATAATAATATAAAAATGTTAGCAAAAAAATCGAATAAAATTAATTTAATATACTTTTTTTAATTAATTATTGTAAAATAAAATTAACATTTTTATTTTATTTTAAGTTTTGAAATGCAGCAATGTATACCTCTGCAGTGTATATTATTCGGCGAGCTTAATTACCCAAGTCGGATTTTCCAGTTTCCTTCCTCTGAATTTAACTGACCGCTTTGCGAGCTCTCTGATTTGCATCTGCGGCAGAATGGCCTTTTGCATCATCATCGGACAGATTTTCGTATCGATTAAACATTTCTCCTTCAATAGCAACAATTTTGAACTGAATTTCAGGAGGTGCTGCGTAAGTTTTCTATTCTTTTTTTCATTTTCATTTTTCCTAATGAAAGCACTGAAGAAATGTTTTTTTTTTTTTAATTTTAGAACTTCTTTGCCATTTCAACAATATCTCCCGAACTGATAAGAAGATTGAAAGACTATCTATACAATTTATGGATTTTGCAGCGAGCTAAACAATCCACTCATTTCATCGATGAGATGCCTGTCTGTATGAAAATCACATACAAAACTAATTGCTATGGGCATCATATTTTTAATTGTCCTGTAACTATTATAATTTTTATTTTTTAATTAATTTTATTTAATTTACAAATTAATTATCATGAGATGTTTTGTAGATTTTCGAAAATTGCCATCCCGACTTTCTGACGCAGCTAATTGGATTCATTAAGGTCGATACTTATTTTAGAGGAGACCCCATTTGTCTTCAGGGAGAAATCAACAGCACTCTGTATTTCATACATTACGGCGTTGTTGAAGTTTCCGAACTTTCCACTGAATTCACCGAAAAAATAGTGGACGAATTGTGGACCAATGATACTTTCGGTTTGGTGCAGGGATTGTTTAATTGCATTTCTCATCGATATAAATTTGTCGCTAAAGGCACTTGCAAAATTGTTTCGCTACAGAAGAAAGACTGGGAACATCTTTTGGTCTTTTTTCCCGCTAGTTCCTTTGCTATTTATGATAATTTTGTTGTTAACGTTGATCGAGGGTATTCTGAATAAATTTCTTTATTTACTTTTTACATTATTGATTTTCATTTATTTTTTAATTTAATAAAAGTAGTTTTGCTTAGTTCATTTTTTAACTATTCTTTATTTTTTTTATAATGTTATTTAATAAATTTTATGAAAAACACTTTATTTTTTATTTTTATGCCGTAACATTTAAAAAAAAGCGGCAAACCTAAAAACTTGAAATTTGAATATGTCACTTGCGCCCTCTGTGTTTAGTTCCCCTTGCTTCTGACTGAATGTTATTTTGAGGTTATCTTCACGTGGTTTTTCATTCCGCTCAGTCAGTGCTTCGCTTTGTTTTTACAAGTTAATCACTTAAAAATAAAAGCCGTAACAGCAAAAATACAACATAAAAATGGGGAAAAAGTCCTCATTCGAGATAATATTGGGTTCCTACGAAGAATTCATCTTAGGCTACAAATACAACAGAGCTGTATGTATTACATATTTCCCTAAACCGAACAAAAAAAAAACTAAAGAAACAACAAATCAATTAATAGGAAGATGAAACAATTCAGACATTCGCAGTTCATAGTCACGTAAGCAGTATCAAGTGTTTAGCATTCTGCCAAAATCTGCTTGCATCTGGAGGATCAGACGATCGAATTGTAGTATATGATTTGAAAAACCGCAAAGAGCACTGTCTGTTAACTCATCACAATGGAACCATAAACTGTTTGCAATTCTCCAAAGAACGCACGCATCTTATCAGCGGCAGCCAAGACGGTTCATTAGCCATTGTGAGAGTGGGCAATTGGCAATTGGAAAAGCTGTGGGAGAAAGCACATAATGGTATGCCAATTTTAGACATAGCAATACATCCTTCTGGTAAATTGGCACTCACCATTGGTGGAGATGCCACGTTAAGAACTTGGAATTTGATAAAGGGCAGACAAGCTTACATTATAAATTTGAATTCGAAAAGCAAGGAGCCCAGATTAATAAATGGCATTAAGTTTTCTACAAATGGTGTCCACTTTGTTATTTTTGGCTGCAAATATACAGATATTTGGAGTTTAGATAGTGGTGGAATTGTAAAGTCAGTAGAGCATAAGAGGAAAATCACTTCTTGCAGTTGGTTGAATGAAGATGCTTTATTGGTAGGATATGAGGATGGTTTCATGAGAACTGTTTTCTTCAAACTTGAAGAAGAAGAAGAGGAAGTAAATGAAGTGCAAGTGCATGAAAATAGAGTTAAATGCATTGATGTTTATAAGAATAGGATTATAACTGCTGCCAGTAATGGGGAAATTAAAGTTTGGAGTCTGAAGAAGAAGCTGCTGTCCACTGCCAGTGCTGGATGCCGTTTTACCTGCATGTGTGTCACACCTGTTAACGATGATATTGTTATTGAAGCTTCTGCTGCTGAAAATACTGTTGATTTGGAAGCTGAAGATTTAGAGACCAATGAAAAGATTGTTAATACCGAAGAAAAGTCTTCAAAAGCTGAGAAAAAGAAAAAGAAGAAACGTAAGTTGTCCGAAGAAGATGTTGCAGCAGATATTGAACTAGAGGAAGATGTTTATTCAAAGAAAGAACGTCGTAAATTATCCCAAAATCCTGAAACTAGTTCAAAAAAGAACACAAAATTAGATTTTAATGAGTCTGATGTTAAAAACACTTTTAATGACTTTAATGTTTCCAATCAAAACGGACAAAATGAAAGAACTTCTAAAAAATCGAAGAAAAATAGGTCTAAAGCTGATGTAGACACTGATGTAAATTCTATAATGGAAGATACAGAAGTATTAAATAAGAAAAAGAAAAAGGACAAGAAAAAAATCCAAATTGATACAGAGGAAACTGATTTAAATTCCACAGATGAAGTTGTTTCAAATATATTAAATAAGAACAAGAAAAAACACAAGAAAACATTTAAAAATAAAGCAAATGATTCTTTAAATTCAACAGCGGAATTTAGCGAAGTTGAAGAGAAAAAATCTTCAAAAAAGAAAAAGCAGAAGCTGTCTGAAGAGATTACTTTTAAAGCAGTAGCTGATACCTCATTAAATGGTCATCATAAGAATAAAAATCCTAAGAAGAAAACAAAGTCCAACATTGCTTCAAAGTAAAAAAATAAAATCCTGTAAGTCTGTCTTCTGAAAAAAATTAAAAAATAAATCAATTTTACCTTCAAAACTGCATTGTTAAAAAGCCCTTTTTCTTAGGTTTTTTTTTATTGTCTCTAAAATATAATATTCCTTTTTGTTTCTATAAATGTTTTATTAATTTTAATAATACCATTACAAAATTTTAGAAATGAATCGAGAAAAATAAATACATCGGAAACACAGGGACTTCAAGAAACTTAAAACGCATATCTGGTCCTAATATCTTCCAATTTCTTTGAAACCTCAGCCGGCGTCCTCTCCAAACCTTCAGCTATTGTTTTCTGCAACGAAGGCTCCAACGAATTGTACTGTTCGCATAAATCACCATCGATCACATTCTAAAACAAATAAAAAATGTTTAATAATTTAAATTAAGCTCTTTTAAAAAATGCAAAAATAAAAAACTAAAAACTTTCAGAAATGGAAATAAAATCATTGGACATCATAAGTCTAGCATGTAAATTTTCTATCATCACCAAATTATTATTAATTCACTACTTTTCTGACTCATAACTTAAGTCATAAGTAACTTCATTAAGAAAGCAAAATCCAAAAGAAAAAGCTTACCTTTACAGGAAAATAGTAACTGCGGAAAGACAGGTGGTCGCGACCGCAAAGTGGAGGATTCTCGCTTCGCATGTGCATCTCCAGATGCTGAAAGAATTCGTGGTCTTCGTGCGAAGTGAACGGAACCAAAACCCCAACGGTTCCGCTCAAAGTGGTATAGATTAGAGACTCCCATCCGGCCGGAATCAGGGTCGCTCTTTGCAACGACGTGACAGTTTCACCAACATGGAATGTGGCTATGGTATCCGCCTTCTGGGACGCTCCATTCAGCAGTCCTCTGTCCCACAAAGATCTGTTACCAGTAGGATCCTCATCGATATCGTCCGATATATTTGGCGGCAGGCGTACAATTGCAATATTACCGAATTTATCGGCAGTAGCCATTGTGTCGTAATCCAAGATTGATGTGCAGGTGATCCAACGAGGGTAAGTGTCATCGGCGAAAATTATCAGTTGATTTTCGGCTCTTTTGTAGCGAATCATGTAGACGGATTCCTGTACGTCTGCTACGAAAATTCGCTTGCCCATTGCTTGGATGTTGACAATTAAATTCGGTATATGCTGAAACAAATTCAATAAAAATTAACAATTTTGAAATTTCAACAATTTACGTAATTAATTTTTAAAGTTTTAAAATCAGCACTGCAGGACTTTCATCAAAATAAATTCGGTATACTTGTTAAGTGTCATCATTTCATTATTAAATTTTTAAAAGTAATAAAATATTTATTTAAAATTACCTTATTTTCGCATTTCCGCAGAAGTTTCTTCTTGCCCAAGTCGTAGAGACGCAGCATACGGCCAACTCCAGCCAACAAGCGACCGTTGTAAGCACATAATGCATAAGGAACTTCGTCCACCGGAGTCCTGTGAATCAATTCGATGTTCATTCCGGAAGAATCCAATCGGTAAGTGTCTAAGAATCCGCTGTTGCATTGCCTAGGGTTCAATTGCAAGTCCCTGGCAACTCCTACGACCAAAAACCATTGATGGTCCGCTTGCCCTTGGAATTTGACCAAAGCCAAAGACATGGCAGCTTCGTTTTGGACCAGTCTCTGGATTTTATATACTTCGCCCTAAGAAAATTAACTTCTATTAATAAAAACAACAAAAAATCAAATAAATATAAACAAAAAACAGTAAAAAAATGTAAATAAATGAAATGTAAAAATGTTGAGAGAGAAGGAGATCCAAATATCCACAAAAGGAGATATTTGGCACTATGAACGCTCATTTTGTTGTGGGATTTCTCTTAAATGAAACAAAAAACTGTTTTTGTTTCCAATATAAAGAGAAAACCAATTTTCTAATTCTTAACTAATTAATAAGGCTTGCAGAATTAAAAAAATAAAAAGCAGAAAACTTACCGAAATAGGATCTTGGAATCGAATCAACGAAGCCCACATAGCATTTCCAGCCTTGGGCGCGGAAAACACGCTTTCGGGAAGGTCTTCATTGAGGAATGCATCGGCCATTTCTTTAGCCAGTTCCTGTTCTTCTTCGCCAGCAGCTTCGCGCATCTCCTCAGCCATCTGAAGACGTCTTTGCTTTTTGGTTTCTTCCGTGTAAGCATTGTGTTCCGTTTCGCTAATTATCAAAACTGATGTCTCCGGATGTATAACAAATCTTCTTGGAGTGTATTCCAATGGGAATGATATTTGATTAAAGACGGCGCCCAGTTTTTCCAAAGCCAAAATTCGCAATTTGTTTGAAGAAATTGCTACGATACCTAAAAAAAAAAAAAAACGAAAATTAATAAGAATTCTTTATTTTTTTTATTAAGAAAAAAGAATATTCTTTTTATATGAATAGAAAGAAATGTATCTGACTCGTTTCACTCCAACATACTATGGAAGACACGTCGGAGGCGACAAGTAGATTTATTATTGCATAGTATTAAAACTAATTACTGTCGTTATCAATAACTAGGTGTTATCCTATGCCAAAAACAAACAAAAAACAAGAAAAAAATGTATGGAAAAGAAAAAATTACCTTCGGGACATTGTTCTGAACTAAATCCTGAAGCAAAATCCAAACTCTTGTAGGATAAGGGCGTCAAATAGAACCGACTTTGATAATAGTAACTTAACCAAGACCGACTGCTCATAGCAAGCACAGCTTCAGAGTCCTGCATTCTAATTTTGGAAAGTTTCACAGGTTTCGAGCCCAAATACCTCGGCCTATTATCCGTCAAGTTGCCAGAGACTTTGTCCAAAACGGTGCGCAGTAAAGTGCCATTTTGCAGTCCGATATTTAAATACAAAGTGCTCGAGGTATGTGTTGACTTTCCGTCTTCGGTTTCGCGTTCAGAGCTTCCCATTTCCACTATGCAGAGACTTTCGGCACATGCGGGCAGTGCTTGCATCGACCTAGGAGCCAGACAATCGCTGGGATCCAACGATATAATCCTGACGGTATTGTCAGCCAAACCGACGGCCACAAACCAAGAGCGCTGTTCACCGGGTTGCACATTTGCCAAAGCCATGCACACAACGTCGCTGTTCATTCGTTTCCGGTCTTTGTATTCTTGCAAAGAACTAGTCTAAATTAACAAAAAGAAAAAGAAATTTAATGTTTACTTTGCAATTTTATTTTTATTTTATTTTTTACATACCCTGTCCATTTCGAAGTAACATAGTTCTCCACCGCTGAGGGCAATTACAACTTGCCGTTGATTGACGGCACACTTTACAATGGTCTTGTTTCCACCAACGCGCCAATCGTTAGCCACTTTTCCAGGACGAATGTGGCGAATACCATCGGGATGTACTTGCACAATTGCATCTTCGCTTACAGCGGCACAGTAAAGTGTCGATGTTGTGCCCAAAAGACTGCTGTTTGTTTCTTCTTCTACTGTGCGACCGATGGACAATACCAGTGTGGCATTTGTAAATGATACAATGATATAAGCATCGTATTTATCTGCAAAAATAAATTCAGTATTAATTAAATAGAAATTTGCTATTTCATATAAAAAACAATTAATTAAATTAATAATTAATTAATTAAATCAGATAGTTTAGTGTAATCAATAGCATTCAGTTGAAACACGGATCAAAATTAACATCATTTTCAATTATTTTTTTTTTGTAAAAAAAAAAAATACTAACCATCGCTTTTCTTTTTAACAGTCCACACAGCTATTGGATTGCCAGGAAGTTCCGATACGGCCATTTCGGAAACTTCCAGACCGTGGCGTAAGACTCTTAAAGTGCTTCTGGGTCCTCTGCCGCATAGCATGTACAGTTGAGGAGTGTCTTCAGCAGCTAAATCAGCCACTTTGCATTGCAAGATCGGAGATAGAGATTCTAATTCGTCGACCAGGACCAAGTTACGCAGCGGTCGCGGCGCAAAAAAGAAGGTGTCGCCTTCTTCCAACGGCATCTCCGAACTGAACTCCAGCTCGTCGTCGTCGTCTCCTAGGTGAGCAATTTGATATAAGTAACTAGAAAAATACAATGTTATCACAATTGTTATTTATTTTATTTTTTTGTTTATTTCGTCTGCCTTTTTCTTTACGCAAACCTCGCAATTTTAGTTTAATTGTTAAGATTGATTATTAAAATACATAATTTTTTTAAATTTTATCATTGTAATTGATTTTTAGATGTTTCTTTTTGGTTTTAAAATTGTGAGGTTTGCGCAAATAGGTGACGATTTGTTTTTGTTAGAAAAATTGTTGGATACTGAACCAGAAACCAACTTTGTGGTATCAGAAGGTTTCAACGATGAGTTGAACCCAATTGATTTCGCACCGTTTACGACCCATACGTAAAAATACTTAGGCACGGGAGATACCATAGTGCTTTTAAACTTTTTAAAAGGGCGCGCTTTTTACTGAATTTTTAACCAAGAAATCTCAAAAATTAATTATCAAAATTTTAACATTCTTGTACAAATAAATAGCTAAACCTAATTTCAACTTATTTATTTATTTTTTAATAAATTTATCTACTTAAAAAAGAGTAAATACTCTTTAATAAAAATTCAGTAAGACAAAAACGCTCATCTTTAAAAATTTTTGTTTCTTCTTAAAAAAAAATTACTTACTGGTTTCCAAATTCACAAGCAACAAATAGAAATCCAGTCTTCATAACGCACATAGAAGTGGCCACAGGAACGGTATCAAAATACTTCAATTTGATAGCAGTTACAACATCATCTTCCACATCCAGTGTGATCTTGAAAATGTCTCCCTGTTCGGTTTGCGCCAGGAAAAAGAACATTACTTTGGTTTTATGCGTAGCTGAACAAACGAAAATCATTCCCCGTTCGGGGTCGTCCAAATCATTCCTTCTTCGCGGAATGGGACAACGAATATCCATTTGATCGCCCAAATTGATGTAAGTCAAATAATTCTCCGAGCAAATCAGTACCCCTGAGGGACCGTCTTTGCCACCAGGTACTGCAATTAAGAAGTTGGCGTGCTCTTCGAGTGGTTCCGAGTGTTTCCTCACCACGTGGTTCAAACCCAGATCCAACTGATAAAACGTTAACGTTTGCTGCGTTTTCTGGGCAGCTTCTCCCGATGGATCCGAATCGGCTTCCTCGTAATCGATTTCGAGACACGCAAAAATGGGATTATCGAAATCCACGTCAACGGCCACCATGTGGTAGACCAGAGTGTTCATTTTATGCGCTTCTAACGGCGAGGAAATTGTTAGTCTGGCATTTTGGTCTCTGTTAAAGATAAATACTAACTTTTGCTTTTCAACAGCAGCGATCATACCGGCTCTACCTTTCGGATCAATGGCCAAGTATTGCCCAGGCACTATTCTCCTGGCACCTGATTTACCAATGGGCTCCTGGTGCACTCGATGGAAATAGTTCTTTGCTGGCATATACTCAAGTATGATGATTTTACCAGAATCTGAACCAACTACTATGTAGTCTTTGGTGGCACCAGTTAATCGGCATGGCATTAACGATCTTATGATGCCGAAGATTTCCACACTGAGCAACGTATGAATTTTACCGGTGACCGTATCTGTTTTAAGCAATTCCAAACTTTTGCCTCTGGCAATGATGATTTCCTGCACCTTGGTGCCGGAAAAGTTGCCATGGATTGCATGGGTGATGCCTGTGGCTCTTTGCAGTGTTAAATTGTACAAATACATCCTGTTTTTAGTCCTTTACTTCCTTTAAAAAGAAACGTTGACAAACGTAAGTAAAAAAAAAGGCATAACATAACCTATGTAAATCAAGATTTAAAATACCGGTAGATTTTAGATTTTTACTCGGAAAATGGGAAAACTATTAATTTAAACTAGCACAAAAACGTTGATTAAAGATTTTAAAGCTTACCTTGGAGGAAAATGCTTTAAATTAAATCAGATTAATGAAGATTTTCCAAAGCGACGCTAACACATGAGGCCCTCCATTTTGGATTTGCGGAAATTCAATCAGGCCGCGAAACCTTCACATCAAACATCACTAAAAGAGTTTTTAGCTTGTAATTTTCAATTCAGCAGTTCGTTTATAATAAATTACCTAGTAAATTACTTCTTGAACCGTTACGCATGTTGTCCGGACACGAGTTCAGGCATTAAAGGAAGTTGTGCAGAAGAAATCTCAAATATAAAAGCCCCCCAGACGGTGGGTGCGGATGCGAGCGCTCCTGTGGCTGCATGAGCAACTAAAAAAAAACAGTTGAAGCGAATTTCAAAATGGCTTCGAGTTTGAAACTTTTCATGGTTTATTTGCTCCACGTACAATTTTTATTTTCACAGACGAAACATTTACACTCGCTTAAAACTCTTTAGAACCTCGTAAACATTACATATTAGTTTTATTTTACTCGTTAATTACATCATATAATATAGCAGCGTGCATAAAATAAGTGGATGATCCTTAAAAAAATAGGTAAGTGAAACTGCGTAACTTCCGTCGTTCACATATTTACAATTCTCTGCGTCATATTTCAATTACATAAGTCGTTTGCAATCAATGGAATTTTGAATGTTTTGTATTTTATACAGGTGTTTCATGTCGTTTATCATTAGTTAATTAAGGTAGAAGTAAACGTGTTGCGTACATCAGGTACACCATTTCATATTGGAGTAGTAGACTATATGAAGTGGTTGGAACCGTTTCATAGAATGTTTCTAAATTTACAAATAACAATTCCGCAAATCATTTCCTTTAATTTTTAATAATATATACGGACTTTGTCCATGCATGTAGTGGACTTTGTCCATATACATAAATATTGTTAGTTAGTGAATGCCAACAGAAATATTCTTTTATTTAAACAACTTTGAACTTTCAATAATAATAATAATAATAATAATATCGTATAGGCTATGCTATAATTTTTGTTTTTTTGTTTCATTACTTTAGTTTTGTTTGTTTAGTTTTTTTTTTTAATGAAAAACAACTAAGTTTTTACAACGAACATTATAGCCAAAGCATCATGCGTACAATTAAGCTAATTAAGACTAATAGTTATGAAAAATTCATTGTTCCGAATTTCGGTGTAGCTTTTTTAAATAGTGTTTTTTGTCTTTTAATAAAAATTAATCGAAGCAAATTCGTATAACGATCACAAGTAATGACGAACAAGAAACAAATGCCGCCCCTTTGAACGGTGGCAGTGGTAATTAATTTTTTATTATTTTGTTTTGCTTTTTGAATTTTCTTAGCTACTTAGAGTTGACAACGAATAGTTTAATTATATAATTTACGTCTCTAGTATATTTATTATATGGCAGGATCTATTTTTTTCTCGAAAAATAAGTCGCGCTTGTTTTGTACAATATGCAAGCTCCTTCTCTCGTGTCTCTTTGTTTTTTATTTTCTATCTATATAAACAATATAGTTCAGCACAGGGTTGTCGAAGAGTTCCCTAAGAAAAGAATTCTGTTTAAATGAATTTTCTGTTTTTTACTTCTTAATTTTAAATTTGTTTTTCCACTGAGTTTTTTGTTCTGCTTAAATTTAAATTATTAAAATTATTAAAAAAAAAGAAAAATTATTGGAAGAACGGTTCGAAAACCCTCGATGAAATATGCGTCAAGTACCAAGTCGCCTTCTTAACACTACTGTTATCTTTAGATTAGAATCTAGAAGCTTTTTCTCATTTGTTTTACTACTTAATGTAAGTAAATGTGACCACATCAACAAAAGGAACTTTCGTTTAATACTGGCCAGTAATAGTAATTGAAAGTATACAGATTTTTTAATCGTGAAAAGAAAACCGGAAGTTTTATTTATTTATTATTTAAATTGTTGTTAAAGTAAACGCGGTTTGATTATTATTAAATGTTGTAATTTAATTATTAAATTGCGACTATTACGACGGTCCAAGTAGGAGCAAGAGAAGAGCCATGATTGATGTTGTTATTAGTAGTGCTGGCAGATGGGTTGGTGTGGCGAGCGTGCTCGTGAAGGCCGAGTTGCAGAGGTTCTTGGTGCACGAGCAGTAGGTGACGGTCACATCGTGGGTGCCCAGGCGTCTCATGCACTCCTTGTCGTCGCGTTCGTCCCGCACGTAGCCACAGCCGCGGATCACGCGGATTTTACCCTGAACTGAAATTAGAACACCAACACTCGTTAATTTTCTAGTTACTTCTTTTTTTTTTTTTTTTTGCTTTAGGTGTACTCTTTTGAGTCAGCGAGTCAGCAATGCTTTTGCTGTCGTTATTAGCGAGTATTTAGGGGATTCATTAGCTAATGATGTCGTAATATAATGGTTTTTTACTTTTTTATTATTATTTGGCTTAGAAGGGTAGTTGGGGTGAATTTTATTAAGGTTTTTTTTTGTGGTTTAGTTGGTTTTTGGTCTAGAAATTATACTTTTTTTTTTACAGAAAATTTAGAAAATGTAAAGGTTTTTTGGAGATTTACTTAGTTTTTGTGGCAAAATTTATTCTTTTTTTTTTTTCGTTATAAATTATTTTCTTTTTCCAAACAAAATTTTAAAAATGAAAAATAATTTTAGGTATATTAGTTTTAAAAGGAAGATTTTTTTTTGCAACTTTAACTGAATTTACTTTTTATATTGAATATTTATTTTTTATTACTTAGACAAATATTCGAAACAAAAAAATTCTAAAATTTTGAATCGTTATAAATTTTTAAAGAAGTTTATTCAAATTTCAAACCTTTTCAAAACTTTACATTTTTCTTCTAGCAATAAAAAAATAATAATTAAAGAAGATTATTCTTTAAAAACTTATAACAATTCAAAACTTTACAATTTTTTTGTTTCGAATATTTGTCAAAGGAATAAAAAATATTTTTTTAATGTTATTAAATTCATAATAATATTGAAAAATTAAAAATAAAGCTTTTAAATAACTTTTTCTTTTCTTTGGAAATTGATTTTTTGTTTTTAAAGCCCTGTCGAGGTTAATTTTAAAATGAAAATCTTAAGATTTATTATTACAATGAAGAGATCAAATATTTCTTTGCTTTTGTAATTAAATTTTGATTAATAAAACAGGCTTAGGATTATCAAAAAAAGAAGATGAAAGAAACAGCTATAAAATATATTTTTTTGTTGGGAAAAATAGTAATTACTAATTACTACTAATTAAAGAAATAATAATATTGAATTACAAAAATTTATAATAATTCAAAATTATTTAAATTAAATATTGTTTGGGCATTGTAAAACTAAAAAAAAAAAAATTTAATTTAATTTTATATTATCATTTAATTTTTATAACTATAATGAACCAAAAGATTTAAAGAAATAAAAAATAATCCACTTAAAATAATAAGCTTTGATCATTTCTCGTCAGTTTATTGATAAAAGATAAAGGTAACTTGCATGTCAGCATCTTCATTATTTTACTATTAATAGAAAAACTCATTAAAACTTCATACTTTTTTTTTTGATTAACGAACTATTTTAATAACTAACATAACTCTTTTATTCATCTGATTTATTTTTACTTCAATTTGTACTCAAATTAATTAATTTTTTCTTAGTTAAAACTTCACAAAATAATTAAATTAACATAACTATTGTAAGCAATTTTGCAAAATGTTAAATTTTAGTTTTTAAATGCAAATAGAAAAAAGTAAAATGAAACATGCAAAGAATTCTTTCGACTTCGTAGTCATGACATTTCAATTGATTTATTGAATGTCCTTTCTAATGGTTATAATTTATCTTTTCTATTTTTTTTAACTTTAATAGCAAAAAATCCGAACAGATTTTTTATCAAGTTGAATTCTTCATTAAAATTATACTAAAATTTTAGTTTAATTTAAAAGTTTAATTAAAATAAAAATCTGTACCTTTTTGGGTGGTTTTTCGGCACAAGACGGGTTTATATTCGGGTACTAGGTGATCCAGGGGTTTCTTCATCGAGCAATTCACGGTGCCTAGAGTGTAGGGGTCGAAGGGGTCGCCGCATCGGGGGTCATACTCCGAATTGCACTGATAACACGTAATTGACTTCTCCTCCGTCTTCTGCCATTTATTTCCCGCTGTGCCTGCATATACAAAAACAATTTTCTTATCCCCTTTTCTTTCTTAAATTAAAATAAAAAAATTAAAAATTAAAAAAAAATGCAAATATGTAAAATATGCAATGAATATTTGTGTCAATTGATGAAATCCATTTAGTGTAATCGGATCTAAGACATCGATGTATCGATTGGCTTGGCCGCGTTTCGTGCAATCAACCCCTCTTGTCCGCCGTTTTTCTCTTTTTCCGCGAACGATTTTCCTGTCGCCGCCGCATTCGGAAGCGACTTTTTTCGGCGGCCGCAAAGTTCAAGGACTGCGTTACATAAACCTTACCTAGCGTTGTCCTTTCTACGTTCTGCGGGCGCCATAAATAGAGGTACTCATGATAAAGTTCTTACTTACATCCTAACACTAAACATCCAAGGAAGAGAACGGTCCTAATCCACCCGCACCGCTCCATGATGTCTTCGCGGCGATCCGCCTAGCATGCACCAGCTAAAATTGCCGAGCAGGAAGAATTCCGCCGCCACCGATATTTCCACACACACGGCACACACACACAAACAGACTACACGCGCCGGCGGCGATATCGACGCCTCCGTTCTTGCCTCCTTGCTCCAAACTGTTCCTCGCTACGCTGCTTTTCGGCCTGCTGACATTTAGAATGGCGCTTTGTACGGACGTACGTAGAGTGCCGGGGTGCGCGCACCGCTCAAGCCGCCCCCAACTGCCGCCACGGACGGGCAACGTTGCACTCTATACGCGCGCCCGATGACGCAACTTTTCCCTAACTTTCCCCCCATATCGATCACGCTACAATACAACGACGACGACGTTATAACTGTGATATGCACTTTCTTGCTCTTTGAATGCTTTTATCTTTTAATGTGTTGTTTAGTTGGCCTAATTATTTGGTGATTTTACTTTGCAATTTGCATTGATTTTATGTTTGTTTGATTATTTTAAAATAATTTTCTGATTTAAATTTTGTTTTTCTACTTTTGTTTAATGTTTTGGTTATTCAAGTTTAAATTAAACTTTTTAATTGTTTGAATTCAAATATATGCTGGTTATACTTGTAAAATTAAGTAATTTGTACAATTAAAATTAAAAGCAAATCCTTTATGGAGATTTTTAAGGAATAATTAACGAAAACTTGGCACATTTTATACTGCAGGTGAAATGATTCGTTCTTGATCAATACGTGAAACTTCCTTCGTTTTATTTCTGTTTGTTATTCCAATATATAAATTTGCTTTGTTTAATGTGGTAATTGAATAATTTTTCAAAGTTTTAAAGTTTGCGGAAAATTTGAAAATTAAAAGTTTACTTTTTGAATTTTCTCCACCAAATAGTTATGTAAAAAAACTATTTTAATTTACTTTTTTTATATTATTTAATGGATTAAACATTTGGTTTTATATCAAACTAAATTTAAACTTTTTTAAATTTAAATTGCTTAATTTACTTTTATTATAGGCAGCCGTTGTTACTATTTTTAAATACATTAAGTTGCATACGTTGAAAATTCAGTTGTTAAATTAAAAACAATTGATTAGTGTCAACAAGTAATTTTACGGTGCGTTTTGCATATCAAATAATCCAAGTTATTAATGAATTAACTAAAAATAGTTAATTCGCAGGTGCATTTTATTAATCAGAAAAAAATTGATTCTTTGTGAAAATTTTTAAGTAAGAATTAACGAAAACTTGGCACCATTTATATTGCAGGTAAAAATACGTTCTTGATTAATTGATTATTACGTGAAAACACCATTTAATTAATGTTTAATGTGTGAATTTATTAATTTTCGTTTTATTATTAAAATTTAAAGTTTGGCGGAAATTTTGAATTAAAAAAAAATTTAAAGTTTACTTTTAGAAATTTCTCGGACCGATTTATTATTGAATCTACAAAATACTTTAAACATTTTTTAATTCTTATGTAAACCAACTATTTTAATTACTTTTCAAAAATTTAAACACTTATACAAAATTTTATCAGAAATTTTTTAATTCATTATTTTTGTTTTGTTTATAGGCAGCCGTTGTTACTACTTTTGCGTACATTAAGTTGCATACGCAGAAAATTCAGTTTTTAAAACAATTGACTGGTGTCAATAACTAATTTTATGGTTCGTATAAAATAATTTTAATCGTTAATGATTTTAATAAGAAAATTAAATTCTGCAGGTGTATTTATTCAATCAAAGGATAGTGAACAAACCTGGAGTTCCTGCAAAGAGAAGGCAACAAAAGGTAAGATTTTTCTTGTTTCATTTTAAAATAATAACAAACCACCAGTACTAGTACAATAAAATTTAATAGCGATCTCGCCAATAGATAAATAAATAAATATAAATAATACATAAATTAACATTATTTACTGCGTAGGTATATAAAGTATACTTTTTGGCGAAACACTACTTATTATAATATTAATTAAATATATAAAAAAAAAACAACAATAAATAATTATAATTGTACTACAGAAGAGGATACTAAAGAGTGCGAATTCCCGACCAAACCGAAAGTATAACAACCGAAAGGTTTCCCCTCTAAAACTTCTCAAAAAATAAAGTCCAGCAAATATTGAAATCTATTTTCCTGTTAACTGTTAATAAATTCAATATATTATAATATTTACAAAAAATAATTGAGGTCTTGCGGCCGACATCCAAAAATCGTAAATCTATTGCGTTGTTGCTCTACCCATGTAAGTGGTACCGTTTTCGAAACCACCCCTTACTAAATGGTCAATATTTTTGCGGTTCTCGGCGCCCAGAATCGAGTTGAGTCGGTTCGTGAGGCAGCAGCAGGCGAGGAAAAGCGCGGAGGCGGTCAGCAAAGAGCAGAAGACGGCCGAGACCACTAGTAAAGACGTACAGTTGTTCCTCGAATCGGGACCGCCGCGATTGAAGAATTGGTCGCCGGGCATTAAGACGGTGTATTCTATGTCGCCGCGGAATTTCGTATATTGCGTCGGAGAAATTGTTGTGGTGGCGGTCGTTACGTTCTCGGTTGCGATGGCCATCCGTCTTCTTCGACGTCCGTGGCCCGAGGGTTCGAAGAGATCGAGGCAGAAATCGGGTTGGCAATCCACCGCGTCCATGCATGCTTTTATTTGCGAATGTATCCATAATGTGGAGCGCTCCTTCATGGTGCTCAGTAGGAAGGCTTCGAAGTCCAGGAAGACTTCGTTGTGGCGTTCTCTGTAACGGGCCGGTTGATGCGGAATTATCGAGGCAAAGTCTCTGTTTCGGCAACTGCAATTGGAACAATTTGATTGTTATTTTTGAAAAGGTTTTATTTGTTGAGACTCAATCATTTTTAATGGGTAAAAATTAAAAATTAAGAAAATCTTTGTACTTTCCAGATGGCCATAGGAGTTTGCCTAAGAAAAAAAAAATCTTTTTTGTCAATTTTGATTTTTCTGAAGTTTTTCTGCAGAAGCCGTTTAAGAATCGCTAATTTTGAATTTGGCGCCCTCATTTTTAATATATCAACAGCAGCCAATGCCTGGCAAGTGCAATACCCGGTACATTTCAGTTGTATTTCCTTTTGTTTTAATAATTAATTTAATTTAATTTTTAAATTTTAATTGAAAATTCCTTGGACTTGAAATAAAATGTAATATAAATAAGTTGACTGAAGAAGTAAGCGATAAGTAAACCTATTTAATTTTAAATTTTCTGTATATCGCTTAGAAGCTTAGAATTATCTCTTATTTTCAATCGGTATACTATAAAATAAAGCAGAGGTATAATTTAACACCGTATGACTAGTTTAAGCAAATTGTACGAAAAACGAAACAAATTGCCATAGGAAATGGAAAATTGGGTTAAGTGTTAAACGCTACACCTAAACTAGACGGATTTTTCCTGTTCGCTCAGTGGTCTACATAAACACCTACAATAACAACAATTGTTGCGTCTTATTCAAATAACGGATGTTTATTTAACGTTACATCAAACCGATTTTCGTTTTCCGCCAGACTGATTGCGACTCTTCAACGTACTTTACCACACTTTATACATACAGATAAACTATACTTACGCAAGTTGTTTCTTTTATTTTACTGCTTAAGAATAAAATAAAATATTTTAAAACAAATTTTAATGCTGTAAAATAATGCTCCCTGCTAAGGAAAGTTTTAAAGTAACAAAAAATTGTTATTTTAAAAATTAAATATTAAAAACCATTGAATAATCCGGTATATTATTACATTGAAGAAAGCAAAGTCAATGGTCTTTTTCTTGCGCTAAAACTTGCTGCTACTACAAAGGTAAAATGTACAGAGTAGTTAACTATCTTAGCGAGTATCTTCGGCATTGCATTTGTATTGGTAATATGCGTCATTGATAATTCATGGTTGGGCGCACTGAAGGAGTATAGAAGAGGTATCGAGCAAGTGCACGATATGTAACTAATTGAGCCAACATTGGCTGATTGCCCACGCAAATTATTTAATCGAGCAGCATGAAAAACGCTAGCAGTAGGCATCAGTAGGCAGATCATTAGTTTCGAATTCTAATCGATGACTATCGCTTATTGATAAACGTAATTAACGGTACTTTCAAATTGAAATTTAATTTTAATTCTATACATACAATAAAAACAGTTTTGCTTTTTTTCTTTACGACTTAATTTTCAAGTAAATAAATTGAATTTTCAATTAACTGAGAATTGCAACTGAAAAAATGCAATTTATAATTAATATAATACTGAATGATTGTTATTTTTTTTATCGGAAAATGCGAGGTTCCGTTAGTATAGCAAATACATTTAGTTTTTCCATTATTTTTTTCGCGCGATAATGGTGAACTTAACTTACCCGTCTTTGACAAGGGCAACACTTCCGCTCATGTGCGGGTCGTCGGGATCCGGGCTCACCGTCACCTCCATCAGTTTCACGTACTTCCAAGCCGATTCCGGCGAAATCCTTGCGCGCAATTGCAATTTCGTGCCGATGGGAACCGCCTGGTCCACTGGCAATTCGCCGTTTGTCGCCATGGTGGTGTTGTGTATTCTGGCGGCTGGTGCTTCTTTGTATAGGGCCACTTCGTATTCGAGACGTCCCGGAGTTTCCTCCACTACGCCAGAAACTCTTGCACCGTGCGGACTAATTAAAAAAATGTTTTAAAGTTTATTATTTCTTCTTTTAATGAGGGAAATTATTTTTTCCGTTATTTCTTTTTTTGTCCGCAAAGTACTGTTTAAAACATTATTATCTACTAATTTTTTAAAACGGCCTTTTTAAAAAAATGCTGTTATTAATTTGATAAAATAAAATATAAGACCTTTAAAGAAAAAAAAATGTTTTCTTAAAAAACTTTTAATTATTAAAAATATTTTTGTTTTAAACTTTATTTACCTAAAAAGTACACAAATTTTAGGTTTACTTAAAACAGGAGAAAAAAAAATTTTTTTCTCTATATGACTAAAGACTTTTTAAGAATTTTTCTGTAATAATAATTTGACAAATAAAAAATGCTGCTGGAGCTTTCTTCACTCCGCCAGAAAGTCTTTCAACGTTTGGACAAATTAAAAAAAAAATGTTAAAGTTTATTATTTTTTCTTTTAATGAAAGAAATTTATTTTTTTCCGTTATTTTATATTATTTTTTCCACATTTTTTTTAATCCGGAAAGTAATATTTAAAAGATCATTATCTTCTTAAACTTCTTAAAAATCATTTTCAAATAAATGCCGTTATTTTATTTGTTAAAATAACATAAATAATATTTAAAAAATAGGTTTTCTATCATTTAAAAAAATATATTTTTCGTTTTAACTTTTATTAGTTATAAGAAATAGTACTCAAATTTTAGATTTATTTAAAAAGGGTAAAAAAAAGATATATTTAAAGGCTTTTTCACTATTTTTTTAAGTTTTACGCTTAACAAGCAAGAAATGGTACTTTAAAATTATAATTAGTTCTATTTCTAATGTCGTAACGTTAAAAATTTTCAAGGCAATAACTTTTTAACAGCATTTCGTAAAAGAATCATTAGCGGAGCGTCCTGAAAGTAATCAATACTCCGTTGCATTTACACCGACAAACAATTTTTTCTTTCCGCAAAAAGCGAGACAAATTTCAATTTACCAATTTAAGAATTAAGTGAGAGGTCTTAATTATTCTCATTTAAGTCGGAAATTTTCAAAGAAAAGCATTTTTTAACCCTAATTATCGTATCCAATATTATATAGATTAATTTAAAAAATATATATTTTAAAGAATTAAAAATAAACTTACAAACTTCCAGCAAAACCGGCCGCTTTGTTCTCTATGACAGTGGGTTCCGGTGGCTTGCACATTATAATCAGCTCTTGGTCCGACTGCATTACAACCCCTGGAAACTGCGGAAACCACACTCGAACATGCACAAAACCCTAAAAAGTCAACAGTTCATTATTCAAACTAAACTATTTTTTCTTATTTTTGAAATCTATTGTTCGCTTTGAGAAAATACAAAATTTAATAAAGAGAGGTAAAATAATTACATTGCGTTTGAGGACGCCGCAACGGCCGAAATCAGTAATGCGTAAATTATACCGAAGACCATTGGGATCGGAGAGGTCCGGTCGGATTTGGCAGTTGGGGTCGTGTTCCGGCTCCACGCCCCGGTCATCCGCAAACAGCGGATTGCCTTTGAATCCTTCCGGTTTCTTCAGTTTCGCCACGATCGACTCCCGTCCGCCGATGCTGTTGCCGCTCGCAAATGTGCATTGTATCTCACTCACTAAACACATTTAAAATTTTTATTTTTGTTTTTAAATATAATTTACGAAAGGATTTAATTGTTAGGAAAAGGAATTAATTAATCCGTGAAATTAATACAGTAGAAAAGAAAAAGTATAAATTAAAAAACAAAACGCTGTGACATATTTTTCTAATTTTTTAATTTCAATTTCACCAAACGTTTAAAAATAAGTTAAATCAGGTAAAAGTAGTTTCATCTACTAAATACTCGGTTTTCTAAAACATTGTTTTTCAGAAGAAAACAAAAAATAAGAAGATCATTACCTTCGTAATCCTGTGCTCTTGATCGTCCCTGCAAGCAAAAAAATAGAAAGTAATTTAGTGAGACATGCACGACGACATTAATACCCATTTAAAAGTAATCGAAACAACCTGCATGCCCAATAGACAATTTTCTGAACGGATTCACAAAAAGTAAAAGCTGCTGATGGCCACAAAAAATTTTTTTTCATTATTATAACTATAGTTTTATTTTTTTGAAATTTATTACAAAAAAAATTGTGGTTGGTGTCCATAAAATGCCATACCAAAAGGTATTGATAAATGGGTTTACAATGGTCGATGCGTTCGTTCCACTCACGTCCCAATGGAGACGGCGAAAAACCCGAAGGAAAAACCGTTGGGCGCATCCTCTCTCGATAGCTATTATTTATTATGAACCGTTTTTCAGCGGAAGTGCTCCACATTGCAATTATCGCGTTTTTAAATGCATAACTAAAAATCAAGATTATCATTCGAGTTCTGTTGCTCAGCTTGTGCAATGATACATTTGTGCAGTTTGCACGTGCAATCTCCTCTTTCCTCCTCTAGTATCTAATCTTATTATCTCATGATTGTAGAGTTCCTTCTTAGTGTTCTATATTTCTTTGTTTTTTAAGTGCTTATTTATTACCGATTTAGTGTTTCGTAGGATTAGCTGGATTTTATTGCTTGTTATTTGGTTTGTTGTTGGTTGTTGTTAATGTATTGAAATTGATGAATTTTCTTTCTTAGTTAATTTGAATTTGTTAGTCTCAACTGGCTTTATTAACTGAAGAAATTCTTAATTTTGCAAAAACTAACGTAATTGTTCAATGACTTTTGAACACCAATTTAACTTTTCTCACATAATCATAGTCGTTGATTTTTTTTTTTAATGAAAAATCATAATGAAAATTATTTTACTGAAAATGCTCTGAATTAGCAATAAAATGATGTTAATGACAAAAGTGATGATTACAATTTGTATAAGCTTTCATATATATTTTTTTAAATTTAATGAAATAAATCATAAAGTGGTAATTTTAATTATAGGCTATGCAGCGAACCTAAAAAATAATAAAAATAAGTTTAAATTTTTGTTTTTATTTATTAAAAACAAAAATTATTAATTAATTTATTATACATTTTATAATATCAAATCAAACTGAAAGGCCAAAATCATTTAAAACTATTTAATTTATGGAAAACCTTTTACGACACTTTAAAATAAATAAATAAAAAGAAATTTTAAATTGGAGAAAACTTTTTTGTAGCTTTTTCCTTTTTATTGTTTATTTTTTTATTGAAAGAATTAGTATTTTTTCAGTTTTACCAATAAATAATTAATTCATCTAAATAGTTTTATTTTTCATAAAAATAAAAATGTTACCCAAGTTAATTTTAAATCAAGAGGTCTCCAAAAATCATTCATCTAATATAAAATTGGATTTTAAAAATAAGTTACGATTGTCTTCCGGTAAAATCAGAATTGCTACAAATTTAAAAAATAATGAAAAATTAGTTTTATTTATAATGCTTGTAACTTTTTCAATGGTAAAAATTACTTTAAATAACTAGTCAAATCAATATTACTTTCTTTCTATATCTAAAACGATAATTTTATTGATATTAAATTTGTTACTTTCTCAATGTACCATTAAAGTATCCACTATTAAAATTCAATTTATTTTATTCAATACAATTTGCAATAATAATAAAATCTTTAAATTAAAAAAAAATGAAGCTTTTTCAAAAGAAAACTAATTCAATTTATTTGACTTTAAAAGACCATTATCGTTTCCACTATTAAAATTATTATATTCATTACAATTTGCATTATTGATTATAACAATAAAAAAAATCTTTAAATTAAAAATAAAAATTTCTTCGAAGCTTTAAAAAAACACTCAATTTCATTGACTTTCTTTGTTTCTTGCTGTGTACTAATAAATAAATAAATAAATAAATAACTTAACAATAATAAACACCGTATGTCTTTGCACAGACAGACACAATTATAAGCAAGGAACATAAAAACGTTCCTGCAGTTCCATTATATTATTGTTACCGCATCCGATCTACGAGTATGGTATTGGTATATTAAATAGTTTATAGATGTAGAATAATCGGACGCAAAACTGTAAAACGTATTGCAATAATAATAATGGCATCATGAATAATAAGTGTGGCGCGAAGAAAGAATGCACCGGTATATAATAAATTTGAAATGCAGGTGTCTTAACTGCGCCGGAATTAACCTACATATTATTGTTGCCATCATCATTATCATCAGCATCATTATATTCTACATATACATGCATATTCTTCTTATGCTTATGCTTATGCTTATGTGTCTACCTTCTCTACTGTTCCTACTATAGCGATATTAAAATTAAAATACGGACGTTGTTTGTGGCTTTGTGGCTTAATTAAAACGCACCGGTAATTTGGGCACTGGCAAAAACGGAGCGCGAGAGAATATTTTGTTTTGTATCTGTATTCGACCCAATGTATATGTATGTGGTAGCTATGTGATTATTTACCGCGAGTTTAATTAAATGGACCGTCGTAGACATAAAGACGTAGACATCAGCAGGTTTGTTTCAATGCGGAAGTGTGCAATAAATTTGTAATTTTGTTAAGCGCGTGCGATGAAGTGCTGTTTGCTACTATATGATTTGTTCCTTTTTTATTGCTTTTAACTTTATTATTGAAGTTTTTACTATTTTTTTTTATGTTGCTGTAAATGTTTTTTTTTTATTTGAAATGGAAATGAGAAAAACTTTTTTAATACTTTTAGTTTATACAGGATGTTCCATTGTGAGTTGCATTGCTATCTTTGTTAATTTGTTAAGTGTGAAGATAGAGATTCGGTTAAATGAAATGGGTTTAATTAAAAGTTTTACATAAATTTAGGCTCAATATCTGTTTGCAAAAACTTAATTGATCTCCTGGTTTCTTATTTATGCCGGAAAAACTGAAAATCGTCCAATTTAAAAAATTTTTTTTTTCTCAAGAAAACTATTTTTTATTAGAAAAAAGTAATAATTGTTTCCAATAGACATTTTTAAATAGATTATTATTAATTTGATAAAATTTCCATTACTTATTTATGAATTTTAGAAAAAAAAAAAAAACTTTTCATTTTTTAAATGGATTCCTTAGCTTAATTAAATAGCTTATTTTCTTCTAAATGCAACGATATATCTCTCTATATGATTTTTTGTTGTTGTAAATTATTGTTAAATTACAAAAAGAAAACCTAATTAATCGAAGTAATCAAGATGATTTTATCATCTAATGACAGTTCTCCATCATTGAAAATGGTGTCTACCCCTTGAGCTTTAACATTTATTACTTTTATTAAATTATTTTTATTATTAGTAAAAAAAGCAGTTGTGTGGCGCAATTATTTTAAATTTTATCTTTGAATTTTGCTAGTAACTTGCATTTTTAAGTAGAGTTATATTTTCTAGGCAATTGCCTCTATAAACCCAACAATTACTTATAAATAATACAGTTTTATTTTTATTTTTCTTATTTATTCCTAGCAATAATTGTAAATAAAGGTACTTTCAAAGAAACTAGCGGAAAAAGTATACATTACTTTACAAACTATGCTAGAACTGTTTCAGTTATTAGTTACGGTAATTATTGTATTGCCAAATCTAATTTTTGTTCTGTTTTTAATTTTTTTTTTATTTATTATTATTTTATTTAGTAAAATTATCAGATTTTTTTTAATATCTCATGAAGTGTTTTATATTTTATATTATAATTAAAAAAAAATCGATAAAAACAGATCAAGAAAAAAAATAATAATTAAAAAGCGTTCTTTATTTCTGCAAAGCAATTAAAAGAAGAAGTGCCTATATTAATATAAATAAATTTTATAATTCTATTATCGGTTTAAATTCAGAAAAAAATTACTTAGTTTTCTTTTATATATTTTTATAATTAAAAAATGAAGGAAAATTTTTATTATTTAAAGAATTATAACTCTTGACTTCATTTAATTGGTTTTTTTACTTACAATAAAATTAATATTTTATAAATGAAACAATTTTAAATTATCGCTTTTTCAATTTTAATTAAAAGTATATTGCTTATTTAATAATAATAATAATAATTTATGATTTATAACCGATTCAATTTAATATATTTTAATTTTTCATTACTTTATTTTATTTTTTTAAATTTCATTTGAAATTAACGGTTTATAATTTAAAAGACGATGCCACTTTTCATTGCAACCCTCTGGATACTACATACTAAATATTACAACAAAAGCATCATTTATTATTGCAGTCGTTAACCATAATCCATATTCCATTTGGAAGAATGAAGAATATTGTAATTATCAATCATGTTAGGAATGCAATGGCGAATTGTTTTGTTTGGAATAATTAAAGCTTCGCTTTGTCTTTTTAAGTAATTTCAGTCAGTTCGCACACTGTGTTTTGCATTATTGATTTATGAGTGTTGTAATTGCAACCTTAAAAGCAATATTAGAACAGGCTTAGGCCTAAAATGCTAGTGTTAATGTCTTAAAAGTTATTAGGACAGTTAAAAGACATTATTCATTAGTAATAACGCTGCAAAATTAACTTT
This sequence comes from Holobus sp. GC000080, assembly GCA_030556065.1. Taxonomy (NCBI): domain Eukaryota; kingdom Metazoa; phylum Arthropoda; class Insecta; order Coleoptera; family Staphylinidae; genus Holobus; species Holobus sp. GC000080. The sequence continues at coordinate 8,018 of JASKGO010007706.1, read as the reverse complement.
ATAATTTATTCGCAAAAATTAATTAATTCTTTGAACATTAAACTTTTAATGTTGAATTGTTTATAAAAGACTTATATTTTTTATTAATAATTTTACTTAAAAAAAAATTTAAATTATTTATTCTGGTAGAAAGAAATGAAGAAACAACAAATTGTTTTACCATTTTTTATTTTTAATTGAAACCAAAATTTTGTAACATTTTAATGCATTTTTAATTTAATGCATAAGCAAATCCGTTAGCTAAGTAGACTTTCATTGCAATATGATGCAAATAAGATGCGCATTCTAAATATACAACAAAGTATTACTTAATAATCATATTTACTTAAGTAATCCGAATTAATTATTTAATCTCTTAAACGCAATATAAACTTATAATAATAAATAAATATTAAATATAATAAATTTCCTAGGTGATGAACATCAATACATAAATTGTGTTCATTGTGCCACTGCAGCGTTATAGCAAAACCCAAAGAAATTTCTGTTGGAAAACTGTTTGTGCACTAAATTGGCCATAAATCGAAACCGTTTTATTGATAAAGCCAATAAACGTCAGAAGAAGCTCTGATTTAGGTTGCCACTTCAAGACGTAAAGATCGCATTGCACTTTTGCGCGATTTTGCACTGCTTTCTGCTTTGCACTGCTGCGTAGGACGCATCTTCTACTATATAAAATACATAAATCCTTTCTTTTGATAAATTGATAAATGCATTTATATAAAAGGACTGCAGAGAGAAATAAGAAAAGCGCAAAAGCATTGTAATTTGCAAAAGTATATCGGTAAAGCGCAATCTGCAATATTTTCTGTCTAAGTAATAGCATATGTTGTATAACACAATAAACGTTTCGATTTAATTGATTTATAATGATGATGATGATGACTACGACGACGATGTAAAGAACGATTCGCTTTGTGGCAGTTAATTTATTTTTCGCGCACAAAGACTCTCTTTGCTGTTGCAGTTTATTTATTATTATTATAGATTGCAGTTAACAACTTTTGAAAGTTCGCTGTTTGAATTTTATTTATTTTTATTTTTTGTTTTATGTTCGGTTTTTTTTTTTTATAAGTAAAATGTAATGTAAAATTTTACAGAGAGTCGTAACTATAATTTGAAAACGGTAAAAACTTATTTTTGATAATTTGTTTTTTATTGTTTGTAATTTCGATAAGCGTAGTTATTATATTAACCTATATTTGAAATTGATGTGAATTTAATATTTATTACTTCAGTACTCGCATAACCAAATTTATAACAAACAGTGCAGAAAAAAAAATATTTTGTTGTTAAACTATCTAAAAACTTTTGTAGCTCTTCTTTTAGCAGTTTATTTGCATTTTTAATGGTTAATTACTTAAAATCATTGCAATTTCTTTTCTTTTTTTAATTAAGTGATAATTTTAGTACTAATAATTTTTAGTTTAGTTATTTATTATATTAATTATGAATAGTATCGAATGATTGAAGCAATCCAAGTTGACAAAAATTTTAAAAGTAAATTTAATGGCGAATTGTTGCATAAAGCTTTAATTTCAATTGATTTCAGTTACTTTTGTTATTAAATTATTATTTTGTGTCAAAAAAACAAAATTTAAATGAAATTATTGTAGCAAAAAAATACAGATGATTTTATTTTTTAAAGAATTTTAACTTTTTAATCGTTGGGAATACGAAAAAAGTAATATTTTTTAGATTTTAATTTAATTTTTCTTAAATTAATAATCTTCGCATAAATTAATATAAATATTTCTAAAATCAAACAAATATATTTTAAATTATAATTAGTATTTCAACTTTTCTTAAATAATTCAATAAAAATTGAAAATTAATTAACAAAAGTGAATAAGAAAAAAATACTAAAATATAATTCAAATAAAAACAAATAAATCAACGACTTACAATTTCGACAAAGAAGAAACAAAACTAAATAAAAATTATATTTATAATTTAGGCAATTATATTAATTAAAAAAAGAGTTAATTTTACTACATTTTTAAAGAGTTGCTATAGATTGCAGCTAATTAAAACCGAGTGATATATTTCTCCTCCTTATTTACTGTTGCTTTAATTAGTTCTTATTTTAATATTTAAAATTTAAATAAATTAATTTAAATATCTTATATATCAAGAATTTTTACTGTTTTAAATTAAAGTTTTTTACTTTAAAATTTTATTTCAAGCAGCAAAACCTTTAAAAAATAGTTTGAAAACAAAATTCAAACCACAAAACTTCAATAAAATAAAAAAAGTACTTACAATTTGGATTACGAAGAAGCAAAACAGGATAATCCTGTGCACAGTGATCATATTTTCTCTAGGATAAGAAATCTTTCACTACGTATAAGAAGCACAATATAAAACGCGCAAAAATTGCAGTTTTTCTTTTTGCAGCGACAGTGCGTAAAAAGTGCGCCAACACACAATTGCAGATTAATGCGCGCTCCCAGAAGACGCTTTTCGAACAACAACGAGAGCGTAAGCAGTTTACAAAAAAACAAAAATGTTCCAGGTCTCTCACTAAAGACTGAAAATCGTTGCGTGTCCCGCACGGCACACAACGAGGAACTCTGCTTATAGCTTCTTCGGTGCTACGGCGACGACGACCACAGAGTAAGTGTAGTTCCGCAAGGTTACGCTACAAGAACTACTAAAATAACGTCGGATGATGGTACTGTTAAGCGTCGTCGTTCTTTCTTTCTGCATTTCTGCTGTTTAGTGCGTTCTCTAATGTTTCACCACGTGCGCTACTCATTGCTCTTCCACTCGTTTCGAGAAGGAAGCCTCTTTTGCACGTAATCCGCAGTTCCTGATTACTTTTAGTGGCGAGTCTTAAAGCGCGCCAAACGCGAGCTTTGTCCACTGCATTTTTCACACCGCACTTAAATGTTACAACACTGACAGAATTGGGAAGAGCGCTTCCATATAGGAAGCCCTGATCTTGCCGATAATGGCAGTTTAACCATTGTTTCCATTCGAATGGGCTTCCTTTAAAGGACTTCATTTGTATTGCTATATTTTTCATGTCTTCGGGCTTTCTTTCTCTATGCTAAATTTCCGTTCTATGCCCGTTGTATATTATATACATAGGTATAGTAAGAAATGGATGCAAGTAGGACGTGTTTCATTAGGTGCTAATAAATAAATAATTAATATTGCTAAAGATGGTTTTCTAAATTATAAGTTTCTGTTTTAAACCTTTCCAAGCGGACTGTAATTATGGGTTGGCATTTTTTTCAAGGGAAATATGTAGGGCAAAGCCGGGGGTTTTGCTTTAAAGGTACAGAAAACAGAATGTTCGGTCTTATAATTCATGCATTTTTTTTTTATTATTTGAAAAGTCTTAAATTTTCTGTTAAATGAAATCGATATTTCTAAAATATCTTGGTAAGTTCAAAAGTTATTAATATGTTTCCTAAATTTTTCATAAAAATTAAAGTATTGTTCCAATTATGATAATTTTTTTAATTATTTAATTTTCTGTTTTTAATTTGGGAGTTATATTTTCAAATTTTTATTTTTTTAATTTTATAAAATAAAAAAACGACGAATTATATATTATGTAAATATCTGGACAAATTGCCTTTAAAATGACGTCAAATTTTTTAACATGTCTTAATTAGTTTAAAAGTTATTAAAGTTTTTGTGTTTTGTGGGTTTGTCGCTTGATTTACTTCTCTCATATTTGACTAACGCAGTACTCAATGCATTTTAAATGGAGCGCTTTGAATTAAAAAGTACGTTTACAAATTTCCTTATAAAAATTAAACTAATGCAATTATTTTGATCATTTTTTCATCAAATTATTGATAACTAAATTGCCTTTAATTTTTGATATTAATTTTCAATTTTTATGATTTCTTAAATTGTTTACTGGGTGTCCAATTTTTAAATTATCTATTTTTATTATTATTATCAGAAAAAATCAAATATTTGAAAATTATAGAGGTAGCTGGTTCCATTTTCCTTAAAATGATATCATAGTTGTAAAATTATTTAATTTAGTTCAAAAGTTATTAATTATTTTCTCTTAGTTACATTTACTAAATGGAGTCATACATTTTTTAATTAAATTTCTAATAAAATAAGTGTTTATCATGTAAATAGCAAAATGACCGATCTTCTAAATGATACTTAAAATATAACTTTAATTAAATTAGATAAAAGTTATTAAATATTTTCTGATTGTTAAGTAGACATTAATAAAGAAGACGCTTCAACAGAAAAAGTAAGTTTCCATATTTAATTATGAAAAATAATTTATTGGACCAATTTTAGTATTGTTTTCACTTAATTACCTTTCTTTATTTGAAACAAATACATAATTTAAATAATTTTTTGAGTTTCTACTGAATGTTTTGTTTTTAAATTATATTTATTCATTTATTTCTGTAAATAAAATAAATTAAAAAGTAAAATTATCATTTGTTTATAAAAATTACTGAACTTATTTTTTTAATTTGTGCTAAGTTTCAAACAGTTATCTGAATAATCAATTTCCAATTTCCTTCTGCGCTTAATATTTTAATTCCATCGTTTAGATTTGTTAAAAATTATTCACGGATATTCCAATTGTTCAAGATTCCTAATCATCAAAAACATTAAATGTTACTTTTAATGATAAATTAATGGATTTTATTGCTTTGTTCTTAATTGACAACAAATTTTAATTATGAAGCATGCATTTTATTATTATTTCCTTGACAAAAAGTTGTGCTTATATTGCCACATAAATCAAAATTATTTTTTCTAAATAAAAACAATGTAAAACTTATGTAAGCACAGTTACTGATTTAAGTTTTTTTTATTTGTTTCAAATTTTTTTTAAATCTTTTTATAGCTTTAAAAAATAATTTGCAATTCACAATTTCTTAACTTTTAGCATAATCATTTCATTTTGATTGATGTAGTTATGAATGTTGATTATTATTTTGCAGCTGTCCAACTAATTTTGATAATTCATTTTCTTTAAATTTTCCGTTAAAATTATAATTACAAAATCTTCTAAATTAAATATGATTTTATTATATAACAAAGTATAATGTTTGATATTTATTACACAAAATCACAAAAGTGCATTTAAATATAAGTTTAATAGCAAGAATAATAAATATTATTTCTATTTCAGCTTAGAAACTTGTTGATAAATTGTAGAGCGGCTCCAGGCGCGTGAGCTTTTGATTGATTACGCTCGCTTTGTATTTGTAATTAGATTAAATAAACAGCAATCACGCAACATGCTCTTTGCCATCAATACAAGACAACAATTACACTGCTGACTGTTACGAATCGTAGGCATTTATTGTGTTTCGATTACTGCCCTGCATTGTGCGCCTTGTCGTGTGCCTCTTTTTATCCGACAAACGGCAATTAAGTTCCGTTCCGAAGTTAATCAAATTCAGCAATAGTTATTAAGTGTGTTCGACCAATGGAAAATAAGACACAGAATTTCATCCTCTGCACTTGTCGCTATTATTAAACACTGCAATTGCCCATTTCACATATTTATCATTCACAAGTACAATTGCAAATAGACTATGCATAATATGCGTGGGCGTTGCAAAGTTTTCTTAAAAATCAATAATTTACTAAGATACAAATCATTTTTTTTTTCTTTTTTTTTTTATAAAGTATAATAAATATTTTTGTGGTTTCTATAGAATTTTTCAAAAAAAAAAAAGCAGAAAAAAAAAGAGCTTGAAAATTTCATTTAATTGCACCTCAAAAAGTGATGTGCACCTCAAAATAAAAAGGTTTTTTCACGCTCTGAATATTTATGTTTAGTAAGTACGTAGCCGAAACGCCAAAAGAACGGACAATGTCGACTGTGACGAAACTTGCGTCTTGTTTTTTCCGTATACTATAAACTAGTATTTTCGACGCGATCTTTACTGATCAATCTATCTCTCATGGCGGTAATTATAAACTTTTGTCCTGCGAGTAGGTGACGAGTATCTCACACGCCGAAAAATGTGAGAAGTGTCTCGAGTAGCCGTTACTTAGACAAAAGATGTCTCATTGCTTTAATTGCCGCGCGTTTCGCGAAGAGCTATCTTTGTAAATTTCGGTTATTGTCATGCTTAAATTGTTTGCTCATTACTATACATTAATGGCTACACCTGTCAGCGTTTTTGAACCCAATTAAGATTTTAATGTTTTGCACGATAATTTTTTTTTCTGATTGTTTTGCTTGCTTTAAACTGCTATTGCGCTAACTGAAAACTTAAAACGGTGCTAATTATCACTGCGTTTTGAAAAAGATGAAATTATTAGTGGTACACTTTGGAATGTTGTAGTGAAATAATTTACTTTGCTTTGACTCTAAGCTTTTGAGTTATTTTATTGCCGTTTTGCGGTGCTATAAAGTTAAAAACTTTAAAAAAATTTTAAATGTTTTTTTACAACTGTATTTTGTTTGATGTTTAATGTTTTATTTTTATGTTTTGATGAAAAGTATTTAAAAATAAAATAAAATAAAAAAGTATAATAAAATAATAATTGTTAATGATACAATTTCAAATCGTAAAATTTAATATTTCAAACCGATTATGCGGTAAATAAATAAGTTATAGCAAATGCTATATTTTATAGGATTAAAATGAAAAATACTTAAACTGTTTAAATAAGAAATTCATTTAATATTACCCGCACATTCACTTTGAAATATTTCAATGCTTTTGATGCGTTATAATTGTACTTAGTAATACATGATTAACTTAATAGCATAGTAATCATTAAATTAAAACGTTTAATAAAATCTGATCTGCATTACAATTATCTGTAATAATATTAAAGGAATACCGCATATTGGTCGTAATTATAAATTATTATTTATTATGTCTAAGAATGCGTCGACATTGCAAACGAATTAAATAAAATTTAATTTATTCAATAATAAAGCTCTATTTTCCTCTTTTAAACATTATAAACTTTTCACAGTTGTTTGCAAATGTATAAAAGCCAATTTTTTAATTTTGATTTTATTATAAATTAATTGTAAAATAGTTTATTGTACAAGCAACTTTCTTCGTAGTTCAGAGAAATAATTAAGGAACAAATGAAACGGTAATGCCGTTAATGGTCAGTTTGATACCGTGGTTATCTAAATGATTGATTAGAAGGTTTAATTGATGATCTAAAGCCGCAATCATTGTTTTGTTTTTTATGTATTTTTTTGTTTGTAATATAAACTTCATCACTTCATTGCTTTAATGGCAAAAATGTCTTTTAATGATTTATTATGGACTTTGCGGTTTGATATACCTATATTGGTATTTTATACTTTCAAATAATTGGATTGAAATATTGAATTGAACTCTACATGAAATTAATGTTTTATTACTTATGTGGTTTTGTAAAAAGAATATCAAAAGTTTAATTGATTAAAGTTTTATTTCATTTTTTTAAAAGCTGTAAAAATGGTATTTTTTATAGACTTTACACTTTTTTTTAATATAAAATGAAAATAAATTTAATTTCTATCTAATTAAAGTAAGTATAATTTGAATGGCTAAATAATATTATAATTTTTTTATTCAAACTAGAAAATAACACTTTTTGTCGTAACAGTATTATTAATCCAACCATTTCTGCTTATGAAATTGGGAAATTAACAATGCTTTTTCAATTCATTTCAATTTCTTTTAATTAATTTTCTTATGATGGAACATGTTGAATAATTGTTTTTAACATATAAATTATTTCTTCTGACGATCTAGCGTTGTTGTAATATAAATCAAGTTTTGACAGTGAAATCAGTAATTAATTCAATATTTTAATTCCACCGATAAAAATTATTTTTATTGCTAAAAATGTTTTTTCTTTATAATTTTTAGCTTTTAAACTTTATTATATAGAAAATTAAGTTTTGAAAACATAACTGCTTTTTCTTTGTTGCAATGATTGCCAATTTATTCATTAATAAGTTTATTAACTTTTGTGATGAGCTTTTAATTATGAATTATTTTTATTTTAAAGTTTTGTTAATTTCTAATTATACAAAAAAAAATCTGTTC
>JASKGO010007703.1:0-10953 GCA_030556065.1 Holobus sp. GC000080 | reverse complement strand
TGGGGGCCGTGGGGGGCAGGGGGTAACTGTTACGCCATAACGAAATATTCCAAAAGATGTCCCCCCAACAACAAAAATTGACGTGTCTCAGGGATTTTTCTTAAAATGAGTAGTTTTCAGGTTATTTCCTTTGGATACTTTTCGCTGGGACACCCTGTATTTTCTTCTTAACGGGGATTTGATATAATGATGATAAGTTTTTTGCTCTTTTTTAACTATTTCCGACAAATTGTTAAAATGTATTTTGAGCACAGACTCTTAAATATTAGATATAACATTGGTTTTCAAATCGGAATGAGTAAAACCCCTTAAATTGATTTATCGTCTTTAATAAATTTTTTTTTTAGTTCAAATTTATTAATACAAAATTGCCACATTGACGAATTAATTTTGTTGATTAAAAGCATAAGTTTAAAAAGGATGAAATGAAGATATCCTAAAATTCGCAGAATCATTTCGAAGGGATGAAAAAGCCGTTTGGGAACTGCTGGTTTTTAGCTAGTAATAGGTATCGACAAACATGCAAGCAGCCATATTAATGAACACAGCCATTGTTTAGAGTATTCGATTGATTATATTCTAACTCTCTAATTCAAATTAAGCAATTAAAACGCGTAGCGACGACTACGACGACAGCGGCGGCGTCGGCGGCCTCGGCGTCGGCGTCAATGCGTTCGATTAATTTGCATTTCGCCGAAATCGGCCGTTGCGTTTGCGAGAGTGCAGCAAGGCACTGCACGCGAAATATAAACAGCAGACACGGCAAGAATGCAGCGAGTGCAAAGGCAACAAAAAAAAAGAAGTCGAAAGGGGAAGTGTATCATATTCTCTTAATTAACGTTGTAAAACCCTGCAAGAGTCCTCATTAGGGGCTTGTCACACCGACATCACATAATGAATCTTGACGAGCCACTTTTTACTTGTTTGTTTCTACGTGTACACTTTTGCCTCTCGCTCTTGTTTACCGTTGCGTGTTGATTATTATTATTATTATTACTCTGTGTGTGTGAGTGTGCGTTTGGTGGTGCTCTTTTAACTGGATTTCAAATAAATTTAATTAAAATTATTCTTCCTCTCGTCACAATGTTTGAGAGAGAGTGATGCTTTTGTACGGTTACGTTTTAATTACCCCCAGAGTAATTAGTCTATGGCTGTTTGTGTTACTCCGACTGAAATAAGGGTCTACTTAAAAAAAAAAGTGCAATTATGAAAGACTGTGCAGACATTTACACTGTGCAACTACTCTTTGTTTTCACCGATGTACCTACATCAGAAGTACGATGTTTTGCCGTTTCTTAAAAATGCACATGCGCTCATTACTCAGCTCCGGCAACGACGTTCGTTCCACGTGCCAAGGTGATATCCGCCTAATTAATTAGAGCAATTAAGAAAAGTGCTTGGCGGACGGATTCGCTGTCGTGTTGTTTGTTGTTTTCTATAAGTGAGCCGGAGCTGAGCGTATGGGCTGCGTGTACTTTTAGGCAAAGGATTTCGTGCGGCAAAGTTGGTTGGTATAAGCACTATTGCGCCTGTAGCCTTGCTAGGCTAGGTGGGTAGGTAGAGTATGTCGGAGCGCAGGCACTTTCCGGAATTATCTTGACGGCGACGCGAATCTGGGTGACCCGACAACTCTCTTCCGGTTCAATCACGGTAATGACGCATCACTTTAATGCCGTCCTAAAAGATTGCTCCCAACAATCATAATAGTTAATGTCCCCGCATTCTAATTGATTTCTGCTCTATACTGCATTGACGGTATTCGTTAATTGGTTATTTCAATTAATTGGAGCTTTTTTATCGATAAATCTGTGAATTATTAAACATACAGGGTGGCCATTTTCTCAACCCCTATAAATACAAAATAATAATAAAATAAGCTGTGTCCCTTGTGTTTATAATGTCGCTTGTTTCAGTTATGTGAATAATGTGATGAATTATCTTTCTGTATAAGCCAATAACTGATGAGACCAATGATATTTCTCAAATGCAAGCTTCAAATCTACCCGTCATCTAACGATGTGTTGATTGTTGAGACTTAAGAGACAAATCTGTATTGGTATTCCAGAATTTGGTTGAAATATGTTTGCAAATAATGTTGATTGTGATATAATCGCTAATGATATGAAATAAAAAGCATGAAATTCTTATTATATCTCAGGCGAGAAAAACGCTTTAACATGCAATTTCCGCGGCAACTCTTAACAATTCAGTTGAAGGGTGGACAAAGTAATCTTTCTATAATAAAAATATAAATTAAATGAATGTATTACATGCAATTAATTAACAAAAATATAATTACATCATAATTAAAAAGGAACTACTAATTTTTTCCTTGGAAAGTTATGAAATAGTTACACCGGCCAACACGATTTTTGGGTCAGGATTCTGAATATGAAATTTTAGTTAACTCTATTGATAAGGAAAAAAATTATAATGAAAATGATAATATCTTTTGGGAAAATAAGTAGTAGGTTATGAATTTCTAATAAATACATCAAATTAAAATCAATGAAGAATAATATTATCACGTAAAATATGGGAATTTTAAAATAAAATAATTTTAAAACGGCTTTTTTGAAATGTAATTTTTTAACAGGACCAAGGTATCCATGGCAATTTTAATTGTAGGGTCCTAATTGTTACGCAGTTGAGGCGTTCTCGTAACTGGGCCGGTCAGCTCGCAACCTCTGGATGCTTGAGAGGGTCCTTGCTATTTCAAATTTTTGGGAAAAAGGAATAGGATTTGGACAATTTGGTTTTACTTGGGCGTCACTTTAGGGATGATACCCCTAATGAAATTAGTCCACTCCTTACTTTTTTCTGTCTGCTGTAACTGATTCTCTGTTTCTATATAATTTGACAATAACGAGACACATTTTTGTTCGTCAACAGTTATAACCGAACTCCTTTTTTTCTATTCGCTCATATTTAACGCTCAGCATTCGTAATATTTCAAAGTTACTTTACTTATTTTCCATTACAAAATATCATAGTCGCCTAGAATACTTCAAATTAATATGATTTTTTTTTTAATTTAACAATAATTTAACAAATATAAACATACAAAGTAATAGATATCCATTAATTTAGAGAAAAATTGCTGATTGATAAGCCCAGAGCCAACTACTAATTCCATGGAAATTTTATTAAATTAATTGCATTGAATTTAGAAATAACCATTGGGAACAATTATTACTTTCTTCCTGTGATAAATAGTGTTCTTGGAAAAAATATGCAAAAAATCGCTGATTTTCAGTTTTTTTTTTGGGCCAATTCGGGAACCAGAAAACAAATACGATTTTTGTAAAAAGACATAAGTTGGTGGTAAAATTGTGTCTAATTTTACCCATTTAACCGAATTTCCTTTTTTTTTAGCTGGAGAAGGGGTTGGGAAGATGGTCACCTTGAATAGGGTATACTGTCCATTATGAAAATTTCCCCTATATCTTTCTGATTTTCCAGAAATATTTTTTTAGTAATAGCGATATCTATTCTAATTGTGAATGTGCAAGCAAGCGCCACGTAAAATTTTTTTTTTTCAAAATTCACCCTTTGAATTTTGAAAATTTTCACTCTTATGTTATAAAGAATATTGTCCTGTATCAAAATTATCGAAATCTAAAATTTCATCCATGTTTATTTTGTTTCCCAGAAATACTTTTGAAGCGAGTGTTATCTTTTTATACCATGTAAGGCGAAGGCAACATAAGTATCATTATTTCTCAAAAGTCACCACTTGCATTTCTAAATTTTTACTGTTAATTTATAGGGCACATTGTTCATTATCAAAATTCCGAACAAAATTTCATGTTTTTCCGGTTGCCGCGAAATAATTTTAAAGTGGGCGGTATCCACTCTTATAGTTTTTTTTTTCGGCAACGTGTATCATATTTAATCGACGTAAAAGAGGCAAAAGCAAACTTTGAAACCTAAGAGACGATGTTTTAGATTCTTTTAAGATATACTATCAGAATTCAAGCATTAAAATATATAAAAAGATCTTTTTTTTATGTGCTATCAGTGAATTGTTAACCCATATCAGAAAATTACGAATAAGTAGAAAATTTTAATTCCATTTGGACACTGAGTAATTTTATGAGCAGCATTAATCTGAATATTTATATATTATAGATCGTTTCAGCTGAGCATTTTCTGGTTGGCAACTTTCATTTAGTTAGTGTCTCAGGCGCTCCCTTTAATTAACAGAAAGTGGTTCATTAGAGCTTATTCATTAAAGCAAGGAGTAATTAGCAAACTCTAATGAATGCTATAATAATCTAACAGTGACTATACCCTACTTATAGTGTATTTTGTCTGCAACTTTAGTCTGTGCACTAATAGGACTGCATCCTCCGCCATTGCTCTCTCTCTCTCTCTCTCTCTCGTTCGCGCACGGAGTTGCATCGGCGGTATCTCGAAAAGCGCCGCCACCCCCGCCGACTCCTCTACTAGCTACTAGCTGCTAAACTTTACTACTAGCGATGCTGCATTTATCTAATAATACACGCGATATGTCTATGTGTAAATTGGCCTTTCTATGAATAAGTATACTTAATTAAATATCCAGCAATTAAGAAAACTCGTTAAAAGTTCATTAAAATTAATAATACGTTGTAGACTTGCGAAGGAATCGGTAGGCAACGGCGGCAACGGCAAAAAAGAGCCAGTATCATCGATAAGAAGAAGAAAAAGTTAATCCCTTGTTAGGATCGTTGTAAATGAAATCAAACGCTATTGGAAGTATCACGAGCCGTTAGATGAGGGTAGTATTGACCGAGGGTGCAATAATTAGCGATAATTCTCTTTATCTCCCCAGTTCTTCCTCACCTTCTTCCTCCCACGCACGAATAACACGTATAAGACACGATGGTTTTATCACGCGGCGCACACGCCGATCAATTCAATTACTAAATGTTTCTCCCAATAAATACACATGTAACTACGCTCAGACAATAATAATAATTGTAAATGTTGGCGGTGAATTATTGAGAGGGCTAGTGATTAGATTTGATAAATTTAAGAGAGCGCTCTTTTCAAATGTGATTACGTTTTAATATTAAATGAGGCGCTGCAGTACTAAAAGGTTTTATAGTGTGTGTGTGTGTGTGTGTGTGTGTGTGTGTATTGAGGTGCGCGAAAAAGGTTTCCTTTTCTCGTGGAAAGCATGTGATGTTGGTCCGGCCAGTGCGGTTTATTGTTTAAACATTGCTCAATATTTAGCAGGATTAAGGACTTAACATTCGAGCGAGCCTTTTTGCTCAAATTAATAACGATGGAAAGTGTCCTACCAGTGTGTCTGTCTGTCCGTCTACTTATCGTTCTTTGCGTGCTCGGATCGACATGTGCTTTCGTTCCCAGAGCAGTGCTTCTAAAAATTCCACCCCGCGAGTGCCTACCGACGATGATAATATATTCAACGTAGTCAAGTGTGTTTCATAATTTACATCGCTATTATTTTCCAATTCGACCGACAACTTTTCACCCACTACAAAAATGTGTCTTTAACCCCTTATTATTGTCAGTTAAAATCAACGACCACTCGGTTATTAGAATTTTTTTTTTTTAGTTGCACAGGAAATTAAAGGTGTAAAATGGAGTAATTTGAATTACAAATGCTTTAATATATCCGGTATATTACAGTTTTTCTGATTTTTTTGATGTTCTAGTTTCGTAAGCTCTCTTTAACCCATGCGGGAAGACTATCGATATATGGAGAACCATGAAAGCAAACTAATTTTTTTCAGTTCCAATAATAATAAAAGCAAATGCTTTATTCTCGGAAATTATCTTGAATTTCATATTATTTCCGATAACATACATCCTTTTTTTTTTTTTATGAAACAAGACCCCAATTTTTATTTCACATTTTTATTCCCAAATAAAAATTAAGATGGTTGGTTGAAAACATTTTTTCCACTGAGCTTCCTTTTTGAAATATTGCTCACTTCCGGTTTTCATTTGCCAGATTAGTGACGAAAATAATATATTCTTTTTCATTGTTATATAAAAATTAAATTGTTCTTTTTAGTAATTACTGATTATTTATAGGACCAATTGTACAAAATGTTGAGAAAAAATCTCAAATAATAACATTTTAAAATCAACGTAACTTCATTTTTTTCAAATAGAACTACTCATTTTTATTCCGATTGGGTGAAAAAAAAAACCAATAAGAAAGTCTAGGTTGAATAGTTTTTGACTCAATTCAAGAAAACTAAATTGGAGTTCTGATGACGTCACATCAACCAATGCTAACTATGCAGATTTAGTTTTTTTTTTTAATAACTCAAAAACTATTCCTCCTAGACTTATCAAATGAAACTTTTTTGTAGGCCTTTTTACGCTAAATGGTGATATTAATTAAAAGAATGATGGTCTATTTGAAAATGTTATGTTATTCTATCATAAAGAAAATAATTTTTGATTTTTTTTTCCAACGGCCTGTGCAATTTATGCTGTAAATACATAATGGAATATATCAATCCACATCTTATTAATGATTTAAAAAAAATCAATTAGCTTCATAAATGAGACACATATGATTATTTTCTAGACTCACAAATTTTGCCAAGAATAATGGGAAGTGAGCGATATTTTAAGATAAAAACGCAATAGAAAAAAAGTTTTTTTTATTACAAAATCTTTTTCATTTTTACTTAAGGAATAAAAGTAGGAAATAAAAGTTGAGATGTTCTATTAAGAAAAAGATGTGAGCAGCAAATACCAGTATAGCCGGAAGTAACTTGAAATTAAAAATATTTTCCAGAAATGAAGCATTTTCTTAATTTAGAACAGGAAAAGATGATTTGAAAATCGCTACTAATCATTAGCAAAAACTAAGAAGGAATTTGCCCGATCCTTAAAGAATAATACTAAAGGAATTGGAAAATTATCAGATTCATTTTAAGATTATCAATATTGATGAATTTTTTTACTTTTTGATAACCTTTTTGTACTGATTCTAAATGATTTTGATTTTCTGAAGAGAGGATGAATATCAAGCGAAATTATTTTGCTTTTGAAATAATATTTCAAAATTACGAATTTCAACCATATTTCCAATAGAACTCTTAGATCCAATCCATCATCCAGTTATTGATAATTTGGTTATAATATGTCAGAATGTAGTGTTAGCCCCAAGTTCGTTTTACCGAATAACGAGTATTGATGTAGTGCAGCGAATGTCAAAATTAGACACCAAGGTATAAAGGTTGGTGGAGATGTCCGGTTAATTTTCTCTATGCAATTGGATTAATCACTCTAAACTCATTTTTTTGATCAAAAAGAATGCTGTGCTGAAATCCTATTCTATTAAATAGTGCTTCAAATAATCTTACCAATGTTTTTCATTTTTGGGATTCAAATCATTAAAATGAAAAAAAAAAAGAAACCATTCAATCTTTTGACGAATAACTACTTTACACTAAGGGCCATCAATGGAAAAAACGGTGTGCATTGGGTTTATAAATTTGAATTACATTGATGACGCAGCTCAAAAAAGACTGGTGGAATTATGTTAAAACTTGATCGGTCAATTAACTCGAAGAACATTATACTTACCTTTTTGTTGCAAATGAAAATTAAATAACAATAAATTAAATAAACAACAAAATGAACGTGTTTTCACTTTTATTATTTGTGGAATGATGCTGCACACAAAATAAAATTTAAAAAACAATTCAAGAATTGGTGATGGAAACAGTTTCAAACTCCTTTCGATGGTCTTTACAGAAGAACAAATGATTGATTGATGTACTTATCAATTACATGTATAAATTTATCGTTAGGTATCTTTTTGAGCAAATTAGGTCTAAAAATGTTTTGTCTTATATAAGAGATATGACGAATTATTAATTCCAGTAAGTAATGATTGTTTATCAGGTCTCAAAATACTTTCAGTAAGAGAATTATTAATTAATTATTATTGCACACAATCAAATCGTTTCGCGTAGTAATTCGGTATATCCTTTCTTCTTTGCTTCAAAAAAAAATAAAAATCAAATCGTCGAATAATTAACTAGTATAACAACAATATCAATAATCATTATTACAATAATAATTATAATAATAATAATAGCGCAACGAGAAATTAATAATAATAAACGACAATAATTTATAATACAATAATTAATAATAATCACAAGTCTATTTATCTGAGGGGGGTAAAACGTCGCGCACCTTTTTCGCGTGCATCTTTCATCAAATATAATATCAATTAAAAAATACGATTAAACTGCAAATACGTGCCACTCACTTGGTCTTTTCGCGTGAATTTTTGTTTGTTTGTTTGTTTGTTTTTTTTTTTGTCAAATTCTGTGTATTTTTTTCTATGTACAAAATGAATCTCCTTACGAAAGGTCTCTCTCTTAACTAAATTGCTTTGTTATCATTATTTATTTACACACTGGTAATTAAGTCCATAACAAGGGGTTCTGTACAAGTCGATTTTCACTAATGCTTCGTCGAATCACTGCCGAATCCAAAGGAAAATTCGCCGGCTCACATAAGTGACGATCACAACCATCGAAATGCCCACCGGCATTCGTCGTTGGATTAAAATTGAAATCTGCAACCAAAGAGAAAAATACATTATCTACTGTTCGACTGAACTAAAACTTTGAATAATGTTTTATAATTGGATCCAAATTAATTATTCATAAATACAACATGAATTCACTGCAAAAAATTCAATTCTAATTGCTTTATCAGCGATTGGTTCTAATGACTTCTATTTAAATACTTTTTCTTAAAGGCATTTAAACAAAAAAGGTAATTCCTAGTAAGCTTGACGTAGAATACTCTAAAATGTAAATGAATGTTAACCGTGGAAACCTTAAAAACTGCAAAATTAGTAAAGGCATTGAAGATTTGAAAAGGGAAAAAAGCTTGACGTGTTTTTCTAGTTCTAAGTGGGCGTACGCTCATTAATAAATTGCTCGTATCCAGGACCGGAAATACACCCTTGCAATGGCAGTCTGGTGTGTGCATTTATAGATGAATGTACGTAAGAAGTAAGGGGTGGGTGGTTCAATCTCGCTAATGGGCAATGAGGGCAAACTGACAAGCTCACATGGGTTCATCAGGATTATATCAATAAAAACTTCCAATATCTCTTAAGTTCTTCACATCACTGTAATGGACTATCGTTTGCAATCTCGAAGATTGTCTTTTCTTACACATATCGCACTTGTTTACTCGCATGCATATTCGCTAATGTGCTTGTTTTCCATCCCCACCCCTCCCCCTCATCTCCCGACCCATTCCACCCGCTACCTCTTCTTCGCTTCTTCGCACAAAAGCAGCGTGTGTACGTACAAAAAGAAACGAAACGAAATGCGAGAGAATCGAATTAAATCGTCCATTAATAAATGATTCGCCTGCCCACGTGTGCACGCTCGTGTGTGCGTGTATTTGTGTGTATCTACACACTTGGAATCCAATTAGCAGCGCAAAAAAATTAATTAATCCCTTTCATTCGGGAATTAGGTTATGCAATGTTGTAATTAGAATAACGAGACGGAGTGAGGAGTGAAGAGGGGGGGCGGGGAGAGAGAGAGAATTGGAGTAAATTTATGTGCGCTATCGACACTTCTAGTGCCTAATGGAAAGTAAACATCATTTAGAATCTGAATCGAATTGTTTTGTGTGTCGGGGAAGCTTTCATCTCGCTCTCGCCTCCGCCTCTTTTACGTTCGTCCCGCGTCCCGCGTACAGAGCTACAATGTTTATTTATTCCATTTTGCTTCGAAGGAGACTTTCCGCACCACGCATCCGATGTGTATTCATTTCTCTCCTCTCCAAGACAACTATTTTCCCTTATCTGCAGCGCGCTAACACTACGTCGACTAATTACCAGAAGGGTACCCTTATTCGGATCGAATTAGTTGGATTTAAATTTCGTTTAAGCTGCGGATTAATTTTGCGCCGCCTCGCTCATGCGATAATATTTGTCGGGAATGTTTTTGTTTCTATTTCTATTGCTTTCACTTGGTGATGCCATGTTAGAGGCTAGATACATATTTTTATCACTGATAAATTGTATGTTTAAATGTTGAGCTGAATAGCTTAAGTATTTACTTTGATTATTGGAAAATTTATTATTTTTCCGTTGAAGTTACAATTTTTAATATTTTTTATAATTTTGTGGTAGTTTTCCTATTTGGGTGGCTTAGCAAATATAAAAACCCAAAGAAGCAACTAATTGTTTTATCGTTTTATTGTTAACGTTTAGGACCACAAACATCTGGGTCCTTCATCAGAGTTACAACAATTTAAACAATTAGAAAAAACGATCTTAATATTTGAACCATTGAATAACAACTATATTTGATTCTTTGTGACTTGTGATTACTAAGCAAATAGAGACTAAAATTATGAGAAAATTGGATGATTGCATCAAATTTCTTAGATTCTCAAATAATTTGACATTTTCTTAAATCTGATAACAAACATAGTTTTCTGTGTTGCAACCTAGATGTTGTTGGTGCAATACTGTAACCAGATTCTGCCACAATGAAAACTACCACAAATTAAAAACAGTAAACAAACATCAATATCATATGTATTAATTTTTTTGATAATATATCGGAATTATTTTTATCGTTACAATAAAGAAAAAAAGATATTTGTACTCCTAACTTTATAATATTCCTTTAAAATGTTTTCTTCAGCTTCCTGTTTCCTCAATATTATCGGCAATAAAATAATACAATGCAATCATTTCTACGAAGAGAAAATTTGAAACATTCAGGATTTCAAAATATTGATTATAGACTATGATTCAATTATTTTTACTAATAAAATGATACTGAACTTAAATGAAAATATAATGTTATAAATAGCGTTTTCGATTTGTTGCTCTGGTTTCGCTCCTTGGAGCAATCTCCTCCGCACCAGGTTAGCTTTGTGACGTCAGCAGTTGAGCGGAGATCGAGCTAGGAATGCTCTAAGTTT
>JASKGO010007701.1:0-18637 GCA_030556065.1 Holobus sp. GC000080 | reverse complement strand
TTTAAAAGTTCCTTTATTTTCCATGTAATTAGCTATTGCCTGGTCGGCAGTTGTACAGAGACTCATCTTTTTTATATTGATAACAAAAAAACTTAAATTTTAGAATCATGCGCAGACACTAGTAGAACAAATTATTCATTCTGTGGCTAATTTCCACTTTCATTTTAATAAACTAATAATAAATTTATGATATTTTATTTAAATTTAAAATATTTTGTATTAGTTCATTAAGTTGCAAAAAATAATAATAAACATAAAATCCATAGAAAGGAAACCATTTTTTTAATTTAAAATTTGTTTTATTAAAAATAAAACCACTTAAATAAAAATTTGAATACAGAGTGTCTTATACCGTAAAATGGAGAGTTCAGTTTGAAAAAAATAAAGAAGTTTCGAATTGTATTTTTTTAGATTTCTTTTGCCATTACTCTTTTTTTATAAAATTGTCTGAAAATATATTTTAAGAATTAAAAACAAATTTTTTTTAAGTGGTTTTCAAAATATAAAAAATATAAATTTTATTCTGATTTTTCTTTGTTTCTTTCTTTTTAATAATTGACCGATAGCGGTATTTTAAAAAGGGAAACAATAAAAAAATCTAATAAAAAAAATATCATTATTATATTCACTTAAGGCACCAAAATATAAAATAAAAATTACAAAATTTCAATGGCAGTCATAAAGTTAATAACGACATTCAAAATAACCGGAAATTACCAGAAATTAAAAATATTCAAATATTTTAACACTCTGTATTTTCGCTATTTCATTAGTAAGACTTTTCTGAACTCTTCATAACAGCTTTCAATTTTTCATTAAATACAATTAAATATTTAATTTGATCAATTAAAAAGTAAATGAAAGAAACTTTTTGGACATCTAGTATATAATAAACCTATTTTAATATACACATGTCGTTTGGTATATTATATGCAGAGGCAGAGGCCAACTAGACACTTAGCACTTCGTTAGCCGGTCCTCTGCACGAGATTGTAAAAGTTTTTTACGCTCGTCACGCAGAATGTATGTACGTATAAAACACGTACTATTGGCATCTTTTCATTGCACCACCCGGCTATATTCCTATATAATACCTACATACACTTCACTCACATATCATTTGCTCGAGTTCACTACTTACTACCCTCGTTGCACTCTACCCCTCATTGTGCGCAATGAGACAATAAGAATTCGCTGGAGTACTAAAAATTCTAAAGTGCTTTACCTACACATCTCTATCTCCATGTATGTAGTGTCCTGGAAGGATATTATCCATATGAAGAACGGTATTATTCTAATTATCTTTCTGAAAAAAAAACCACTTTTTAATACTTTTATTTCAACTTGGAAAATTGCCCTAATGTCATCCTTAAACAAACTTTGCAATAAAACGGATCTTATATTACCTTTTTCTCTTTATACAGGGTATTTCGTTTTCAGTTGCATTGCAGGGCTTTCATTGTTAATAGTGGAGATAGAGAAAAAAAGTTTTACGGAAATTCATGATCAACAATGTTCCATTTGCAAAAATCACCACGAAAAAACGAAAAAGAATTAAAAAAATATAATAAGCTATTTAATAAGACCATAGGCAATTATGGTTTCCATTTAAAAAACATAAGTTTTTTTTTTTTCAAAAATCAAGTAACTTATTGAAATTTTATTACATTATTTAGGTTCTACTTTTACTTTTTTCAACGTAAAATAGTTTTCATTAAATAAATTATCGAAAAAATGGACGATTTTCGGTTTTTACGGGATAAATAGAGAACCACAAAAAAACCATATAATGCAATTCAAAATGGAACACCCTGTACATGAGTGAAAGATATCAGTTACAATTTTTTTTAACATTTTAGGGTTTTAATTTAAATAACTGGAAACAACGGAGCAGTTATTTTTAATTTTTATTATCATTTTAAATTAAAAATTTTCATATAGTTATAAAATTGAACATTTCAAATTTAGTAGAAAAAATAAATTTTCTTTCCTCACTTTCTTTAGAACACCTTTATTAAAAAAAAATCAAATAAAAAGTAAAAAGGAAATCTAAAGAAACAAAAAACGTTCATTAAGAAAATCCAAAAGAAATCTCATAGTTAGTTCCACCCATTGAAAGCTTCCGCTAAAGTTAATTAGTTGAATTTACATAGGCCGACCTGTAATTTATTCCCAATTTACATACACAACAATAACTACTTATAACACCGCCACCATAAGGAAGTGTCTCATGTAAATCAAAACTTCAGCTAATTATAAAAAAGTACTTTAATCGCAGTCGGAAAGTTTTCACATCAAAAACATCAAATCATCATAAACAAAAAGTCGTATATAATACTTACATAACAAAAAGTATGTATAACTGACAAGGATAAAATAATTTATTCGCTAACGGCTAATTGGTAAAAATGCGAATCGGGATTGTTCATTAAAACGTCCGGAGCGTCGAATTCCACCACTTGACCATCGGCCATCACCAGCACTCGGTCGCAGTCCATTATGGTGCGTATGCGATGGGCAATTGTTATTACCGTGCACTTTCGGAAAGCTGTTCTTATAGTCCGTTGAATCATCTTGTCCGTTTCGCTGTCCACGTTGGCTGTTGCCTCATCAATACACAGGATCTGGGTATTTTTTTAATTTTTTTTTTATAATTATTTAATTTAATTACAATTTTAATGTCATTAAAATTTATGTAAATAATGTTTTCTTTCTTCTTCTTTTGTTTAAAAGTAAATTTAAACTTTTGAATAATTTTGAAGGCTTTGGAAAAATAGACTATAAAAATTAATAAAAATGTTTTACCTTGGAGTTTCTAAGCAAAGCTCTGGCAAGACATAAAAGTTGTCGTTGACCCACCGATAAATTGGCACCGCCGGTCGCCACATGCTGTTCCAATCCGCCCATTCGCTTTATCGCCACGTGCAGACCGACTTTGTGCAAGGCGGACCAGACTTCCGAGTCGCGGCACTCTTCCAATGGATCCAGGTTTTCTCGCACGGTGCCCGAGTAAAGAAAAGGCTCTTGCGGAATGCACGATAATCGTAATCTGGAGTGCATCAGAATACATCGTGATTTAATAACAACCACACAGAGAAATATCTGCCTAAAGTATTTTCTGAATTTTGAATTAATTAACCCGGCTCCTTCACATATTAAAAATTTTCAGATTTTCTCTAACAATGTCTTTTCTGCTAGCAAAACTTTATAAAATTTATATTTATATTAAGTAACTGTGTGCATCCATTAAAGAATGTCACTGTAACTTATTTATAGTACGTTAAGGGAGAGCTTTTATAGTGCGCGCAGAAAGCGAACTTACCGCAAGGCGGAAATGGCTATATGGGAGACGTTGACCGAGTCGATACTGATAGTTCCCTCGTGAAGCTCGATTAGACGGAAAAGAGACACTATGAGTGAGCTTTTTCCAGCTCCGGTCCGGCCCACCACTCCAATCTTTTCCGCGGGCCTCGTCTCGAAACTAACTCCTTTTAAAGACGGAATTAAGTGGTCCCTGAACAACCCCAACAATTCTACCGTTAGTCTTTCTATGCAAAATACTTTTTTATTTGATTAAATATCTTAAACTTCAGTAAATTCAGTAAATATTAGCTTTCATTTTTTTTTCAACTAATATTTAAGTAGTAAAAAATCCATAGTGCAAAATATGTTTTAAAAATTAAATTTCAAAATTAATTACTTATTTCTTAGAACTAATAAATTCACTTACCGATACTTGAGGACAACATTATGAAATTGAACGACACCTTGACTGGGCCACGCATAAGGGGGAGCCATAACTTCCCTCGACTTCTCCGGCACCACTTCCTCAATATATTGATTAATCCTTTCGACGGCAATCATCTCCCTTTCGGTTTCCGTAAAAGCATTAACCACACCGTTTAGGAGGCCTGTCACCGAAAGCGCATACGAAATTGCCAAACCAACCAGACCTGCGAAGCAAAGGAAAGAAAATGGATGCATGTAAGCCACAGAGAGAGGTTCGTTTCATCCTATTTCCTATTCGTCATAATGCGCTCGAAAAAGGAGGAAATGAGAAAAAGCGCGGTTTATTACCCGGATCGGCGACGTCGAATTGATGCTGGATGACGGCGAGCAGTCCTACGCCGGTAATCATTGCGACCCCGATGAATTGTAATCTTAAACCGAGCCATTGTGCAGACGCCTGACTTGCAAATTGCGCCTTTTGATTAATCCCCACGTTTTCTTCGTTGTCGTGTTTGAACCTATTCATACTCCGGAATGCCCTTATCGTCGATAGACCTTTAAACACACACAGAAGCAGACGCATTTATTTTTAATATCTGCACACAGGGTGATTCACCTTAGATGGGGAGGACCCTGAATGAAATATGTGCTTTTGGGTGTACGTTTTATAGTGCGCTTCATTATGAAACAGCTCCCTACTTTTTTTTTTTTTTTTTTAAATAAGTTACAAATTTTGAAACTTGTAAAATTGCATTTTTTTCGTGAGTCAAGATGTTTAAAATTATTTTCAAGGTGGTGTCACTACTGCTAATAGAGGAAGTCGTTACCAACTTCATTATTTTAAATAACATCCAATATTTATATTTTGTTTAAGGAAAAAAATACTTTTTGTACCAACCTCATTTTAAAAGTTTGAAAACTTTTTTTAAATTTACATTGCCGAAATGAGTGTAATAAATTACAAAAAAGAAATACCTTGCAATGTCTCATTAAAGTGACTATAAATCGGCGATAGAGTGACGCTAGATAATCGCTTAAGTTCCCTGGACGTTAATCTGTAATGATGTTGAAGCCAACTGTAAATGGGAATTAGCGGCACTAAAATCAAACTCAGCCAGGGCAGTCCATACATTGTAATCACAATAGCGCCTGTAAACCATCAAACATCAGATTCATCAATCCAACAAATCTACATCATATCGTTTGTCCGATAAAATTACCTATTAAGCCGAAAAACTGGGCCAGCAAAATATTCAGCGTAAAGGGCAAGGAATCGTCCACAGTATACGTATCACTGGAGAATCTATTGAGAATCCTTCCCAATGGAGTGATATCGAAAAAGGTAACCTTTGCCTTGAAAATTAAAGCCATTGCAAAGTCTTTCTTATAAAGTAATCCAACTTACCTTTATAATACTCTTAAGTAATAATTTATGAACTTTGGAAGCGGCTGCGATGCCGCCGTATGCAAAGAGGAAAGCTCTGAATAATGTAAAGAGAGTATTAAGTGCTGCAAAAACCGCGTACACGGTAAGATAGTACTGCACATTGTCGACGGTAGTTTTATTGGAGGAAATTGTTGGTCTGGTGAAATTGGTGTGATTAGTTTCGCTGGTGACCCAAAAGGATAGCCACCAGTCGGTCATGTTTCGAGAGGTCTGCATCAAGAGGACCGACATGAGAATGGCGAGGCTTAATAAGTGCCCTATGGATTTCCAATAGGTGAAGTAAACGTGCGCTTTCACCGATCCGGTCTCATGGGACTCTTCATTGAGTAAACTGTCCGCATCCTCTTCTGTATTCCTTACACTGCCGCTCAAGTTTACCGATTGGCCGAGACTTAAACTCAATGTTTCGCCCAGATCCAAATCGATGGGCAACAAGTCGTCGATTTCGGATAAAACGTCTGCTGGTTTTCCTACAAACACCACATCAATTTGCTTCTTGATTCTATCGTTAAATAGAATTTATCGTATTCCAATAGAATTTCATTTGATTTATTTTGAAATAAAACAATTGTCAGGTTATTAAAAGTTTTGGGAATTATTTACTTCCCAGAAAAATAATAGAAAACTATTTTATTAAAAAGGAAATATTTATGACTGTTAATTAAGGTATTGATATACTCGTATATAAAAATAGAATTAAATTAGTGCAAATTAATTTAATTAAGTGAAAAAATGTGTTAAAATGATTCTTCAAAAAGTTATTCAAACTTTTCTAGAAATTAAGAAAAAAATCATATAATTCACTAAATTAAAAAAACAATCCTTGATTTCACCAATTTTTCAAAAATTATTTAGAATTGCTCTTTAGTGATTTTTTAGCATTAAAAAAAACCCTTTATGTCACAAAATAAAGCAATTTATTTTATAGATGATCTTTATAATTAAAAAATAGAATAAAAAGTACAAACCTTGTCTCATAGTCCCACGTTCAATCACAATAATTCTATCCGCTCTGCTTAGAAACTGAACGTTGTGGGTGCACAAAATAACAGTCTTGTGTTTCAGCAACTTCAAAATGCAATTATGAAAAATATGTTTTGCAACGTTCGCGTCCACTGCGGAAAGGATATCGTCCAGTAAGTAAATTTGTTTGTCTTGATAAACCGCCCGGGCCAGAGCGACGCGAGCTTTCTGCCCACCCGAAAGGGTTGTTCCGGAGTCCCCGACACCCGTCAGATCGTTCAAAGGCATATTATTCAAATCGTCGAGCAGAGCACAGGCTTGCAACACACTCATATATTTATCTTCATCATAACTGCAGCCGAAGAGGATATTTTCGCGTATTGTTCCCCTTTGCAGCCATGGTTGTTGCGACACATAGCCGAAACCTATAATTGGCTGATTAATTTCAGGCCGCAGCATACACGTAGCAAGGGTGCAAATGGGCAAATGGGCAATTATGCATTGTGACAGGTGTTATTTGCTATTTTTCACCCTCTGGACTCATTTTTCTTTCTATATTAGCATATTTTTTTTTCATTTTGTTGTTGTTTAAAATATATTTTTCGGATAGTAATAAAAGCAATAACTATTTAACTAATTAAAATGAAACTTTACGAAACTAAGGCAAAACTAATAAGCAAAGAAAAACAATTACCTCTTTCAAGTTCGGCAACAGCAATCCGTCCGCTCTGTTTAATTAGTTCGGCCAACAAAGCGTTTAAAATGGAACTTTTGCCGCCACCCACAGTGCCCATCACGCCAACGAACTCGCCCTGCAACACAACTCAATCATTAAACTGGTTGCACCGCCGAAGTACAAGTTTCCCACGTGCTTTTTCGATAGTCATGTTCAAGTTTTCCAAGTAAAAATCTCTGAGAATGTGTCCGCTGCTATCCCCGTCCTCGAGCGCATCCTCTGCCGCCGCCTCCGAACTCTTCTTCTTACCTTTGGCGGCAATCTTCGACAGCAATTTCGATTTGCTGTTCCGATGCATTAGACGGCGCTCTTGCTCGCTGAGCAATTTGCCCCAATTAAATATGCCATCTTTGACCACCACACTGTAATTGGTGTCTTCGAGTAATCGCTGATCATAGTAATCTTTGAGGTTTAGGGAAGGCAACTGAAAAGATGCCCCAAATGCATTGTCATTTTAAATTTAGAATTTTAACAATTTCGCTAATAGTTACGTCTAGTAATTTCTGAACCCTTTGTATTGAAACCCATGCTTCCGTTAGTCCATTGAGAACCCAAGGAAAGGCATTCAGAGGTCCGATCAGCATGTTCAGAAGGGCAATCGTTGTAAATACCGTAGCGGCCGTGAGTTTATGTCCAAGGAGGACGTAGGTGGTGAATGTAAATATCGAAATTACGACGGGGGTGGTGGCCCAAAAATAAACGCATAGTGCGTCAAGGTATTTGCGCCCTTTTAGGTACTTCAATTCTTGATCTCTAATTTCTAATGAAAAAATATAAATTTAAAATTTTGTCCTTAAAAAAAATGTATACATTGAATGTTGATTTAACATTTAATAAATAAAAACAACTTTATATCTATAATATTCATAATTACTATTATTATTATTAACTTTAACATCTTCAAAGGTCAAATTTGCAGCTTTTTTATTATTTCCATCGATTGTTATTGTTTTTTACCCTTGGAATCTTTAATTGAATCAATGAAAGCATTATCAACTCTGATAAATTATCAAGAATTTTTAATTATTTATTTAATTGCTTTGAGTTTAATATTAGTTTTATAAAATTTTTATTTTCTACATCCCAACATCCAAGAAATAAATGTAATGGAGAATTAGGGATTGGAGGTACTTTTTTGATACTCACTCGAAATAAGCCTGGTGAAATGACTTTCCCAAACTTGAAGCTTAACAGTTCTGATACCCCTCAAAACTTCGGCCATCATTTTAACGCGTGAATCTTTGCTCTTCATCATTTTAGTACTCAAATCGCCGATCTTATTCGCAATCAATTTATTGATCGGTATCAAAATGACGGTAAATCCAAGTCCGGCAAGGAAAGCGATACCAACTTGCCTATACAGCAAATACAAAGTGATTCCTAACTGCAATACAATGCACTCATAAGATTTAAAAGAATTGCACGGCCTTAATTACATTGCTTCATTAAAAGAAAAAAACAGTGGAAATATTTGCTCCTATAAATAGTGATAACTACATTGAAAATCAGAAAATTTTATACTTTGAAAAGACGCGGCAAATTGTCTCTACCTCTGTCCCAAATTGGGGTACACATTTCTTCAAAAATCGTTGATTGAACTTAACGGGTTGTAATAAATCCATCTTGAAAAATGTTAACAGTTTGTCAAAATAAGTTAAGAAAGGGCAAAAAATATAAAAAAATATAAAAAAATTTGGGTGATGCAATAAATTAAAATAGTGGTATCTATGGGAGAAGAGACCGAAAAACCAAGAAACTGACTTGCGACCAGCGCAATGAAATTTTACACTTCTTACTTAGACATAAAGTCATTTCGGAACTATTGGTTTTAAAACGTAGAAAGTATAGGGAAAAACAGAGCCGCAGTGACATTAACAGAACTGCAACTAAATTCGAATTTTAAGTAAATTGAATATTTATAATTATTTTTAAGTTTTAAAATTTATTGTAATAATTCGTAATTTGAATACCATAATTTAGGACAGAGGTCGAACTTTTTTAAATTAAAAAAAAGAAACAGAGAAGACACGATAAAAATACTTCATAGATGAGGAAATGAATCACCTGTAACGGAATGCTCCAAAAGGAATGGAAGCTCGGACACGAATTTACAATGCGATCCGTGTCTGTCGACATGAAATTTACGATCTCGCCAATGTTAAAGGCCGAATTGAGCGTCGTACTGGAGACGTATAGGGTTTTCCTATAGATAGCCGTCACAATTGTCGCACGGATCTTCAATCCGACG
This sequence comes from Holobus sp. GC000080, assembly GCA_030556065.1. NCBI lineage: Eukaryota > Metazoa > Arthropoda > Insecta > Coleoptera > Staphylinidae > Holobus > Holobus sp. GC000080. The sequence goes on along the minus strand of JASKGO010007701.1, from coordinate 9,514 downwards.
ATAGCCATTTGGAAATTGAAATGGGCGTTGCAGAAAGCGACTGGAAATAAAAGGGACCATGAAGCGCGTTTTTTATTTTTGTTTTTTTGGGAAAATCCAAAGTTTGAATACGAACCGAGAACAGTGGTCGCAAACAGTCCGAATGCATACGCATAGCCCAACTTCATATTTCCCCCTTTGTTCTCTATGAACGACACTAATTTATTTAAAAGTATAGGTCCAGCGAATCCTGCACAATCCGCCGTCAGCTTTAGCAGACCTATAGAGTAGAAAGGCCACCAGAAGCATTTGTGCAGAGCTTTCACCAAGGATACGTTTTGATGAGAAAAACGTACGACGTCCGCATTTAAACCGCCATTGTCATCATCTACGAATTGCATTTGTAAATTAAATTGTTCTCTTTTTTTTACTTTCTTCAAGTTTTTCTTGGCATTAGGTTTACTTTTGCACAATTTTATTATTTGATGCTTCTTTTTTTAATTTTTTTTTGCATTTAGAGGAAGTATTTAAAGTTTTTCTTGATCATATAATCGAGCTCTATTTTTATATTCTCTTTTTATATTAATTAATTTAATTTGGAAATCAAAGTTACAAAGTGAAAAATATTATTTTAAAATGCAAAACACTTAAACAAGTTTACTTTAACGGAAGGCAGAAAACTTTTAAAGTTAAAGAAAAAAGCGCAAAAACGAAAGAAAAAAATTATCACCGGTAGTCGAAGGGCTTTGTACTAAAGCTCGCTCAAAACGCCAACTCAAATCATTCGAATCCAATTCATCGGGCAAATCAAACAAATCGTCAACATTACGCAACTGTCCATGAGCGCCCTTTTCCACCAACGGGTTGACCCAATGGAAGATCAACTTAGAGAACCAAGTTGAATCATCCATGGCCACCCCCAGGTAATTGGGGTCCTGTTCTTCGCGAAACCGACTGAACTGACTTCCATTAGCTAAAAGTGCCTGCGTCTCCTGCAAAAACAGCATTCCCAATAGACAAAAATGCCTACCAACAAGAAAACTAACATCACGCAAGCTTACAGAATTATTCTCCGGATAGGGCAAACTGTAAGAGTGGGATCCGCCGCTCGGAATTAACGTTAATCCGTACAGTAAGTGTAAGACGAGTCTGGCAATACTAAATGCATAGTTTATGGAAACGTCCCCGTCGCTCGGCTTTCCAGACCGATAAATCAGAGAGTACGATCTGGTCGAGATGATGTTCAACACTAGCAGCATGCTCCAGAGAACGTTGATGAAGACATGGCCTCTGGGGCTTAAACACAGCGAATTTCTCAATTTCAAATTGTAGCCAAAGTGGCAAAGCCACGCCAGACACTGGACGGCTGATAAAAGGTAATAGATGACGCTCATTTCAGCGTTGCTCTCCAGTATGGCGTACGTCTGCAGCACCGGCAAAAGGACGAAGAGGACGCACAAAAAGCAGCGGGCGCTTATGGCCAGCAGCTGCTTCTGGCCCCGCTGCAGGTATATTAGTTGCTGTCCGAAGTAATAAGCAGATGTGGTGGATAGCAGGGCCAACACCGGCACCCAAAGGCACAACTCTTGGAAGCAGACGCCTAAATCATGGGTTTCCGCTGACCACAAGTGGAAATCGGCGGGGCCGCAGAATTCCTTCCAATCCCAATATGTGTTTTCGCCCATTGCTATTGCTAATGTTTTCCAAAACTTCTATCAGTAACTTTTAGTTTTTTTTTTACTTGTTTTTAAAAGCGAGAACACCCATCACTTGGTTATTATTTATCACACATTAATAAAATCACAACTAACCACGGGAAACATAACTGGATTAAATGAATCATTTGTTTACTGATTAATTAAATGTTTTCCTTAATCGCGCGCGCATTTTTTTAAACAACAAACTTTTGAAAAGTTTTGCTGATGGACTGTAATTGCCATCTAACGGCATCTTAGACAAATAGTAGATTGCCAAATTAAATTATTTTAACAACAATTTTGTCTATTACTTTTTGCTAAGAAATTATGTTTTAAATATATTTAACAATTATTTTAACAATATTCAGTAAGTTATTGAACAAAAGAATTTTGAATTAATTATCATGATGCGCCCTCTAACTTAGCAAAGAACAAGTCGACGAACTATATAACTTGTCGTGATTTTTTACACATAAAAGATATTTAGAAATATATATGTAATTTCCAAATTATTTGCGAATATTACCAATTTACAATTAAGAAGACTTACCCTTGTTTCCACTGAGTAAAAGTGCAATAACTTTTCATAAATCACATCATTTCTGACGCGTCATAATTTACACAAAAATGTAGCCTCCATTTCCATCAGGAAGGAAATTTCCTCGGTGCACGGTATGTAAAACACTACTAATTCAATGTATAAAGATTATGGCACTTTCATCAAATTATTTGTTGATTACTTGGCTGAGTAATCAGTAATTAATGTAAATAAATTATTTTTAGGTTGGAAAAGCAGCACTTCTATGAATGAAACTTCAGATGTCACCATTGTCAATTATGGAAATTCAAACGGAGATTGGAGAAAAGTTTAAACTTTTATTGGAACACTTAATAAAAAATGACGAGGTCATTTCCATCCATAAAGATAGCAATGATGCTTTCAATAAAATGAGCGAAATGTTGGAAAGTAGTAAAATAATGTTCCTGTCAGCATATGGAAAGTACTTGCGTAATGAAGATTTGGCAGTATTTCTGGAATTTTCGGATGATACTAGTTTGGGACTTCAAATTAGGAGCGCAGTTATGCACTTAGAAAAATATTTCGAAAAACGTAAATGCGATGAGGAAAAGTTGAGCATTCAGACTAAAAATCGACGTTTTGAAGCTCTAAAGGAATTAATTGCGGAAAACAATTATTTTAGCGATTCGGAAATGATGAAACGCAGTCCGCTGCTTTACGAACAATTGATTGGACAATATTTAACAGAGAGCGAGCGGAGAGCCCGAGATAGAATTAAGGAAAACGATACATTTGTTAAGATTTTAATGGAAGGCATTGAAAGGGACAATGCCAGAGAGTTAAAACAGCAGCAACAAGATGTGGAAAAGATGGAAGAAGATGATGAGTCTTCCGATAATGATAGCGGCATTGAAAAACCGACATGTTTTAAGCCAACGCCATCGGCAAGTCATTCGCAATGGGGCGAATTTCCTTCTGAAACTGTCGAAATTAACAAAGAAGAATTCTTGAGCAAACCTAGTACAAGTTTCATAGGTGATAAGCAAAGGGATATGTTAAGGGATGAATTTGTTACTTTGATGTATGAGAGCTTTCTTGCTGGAGAAGATAAAGATTTCGATTATAATCAAGTGGACCATAATGATAAATACGACAATTTGGAAGTATTGTCGCAAGACTTGGAAGACAAATATTTCGATTCCGAGGAAGCCAATGAGGATGGGCAGTCAACAAAAGATAAGAGCGTTACTTCGGAAGACGATTTGGATATCTTTATGGAAAGTTTACATAAGAGTCATCCAAGCGTTACTCAATTATCCAGTGAGTTCGAGAAACTTTAAAGTGGATTTTGTTTTTCCTAATTAAGTCTGATGAATTTATTTTTGTAAATAACCTAAATTGAAAACAAATAAATTGATTGCTTAAAAATTTCTTGAGATTATAATTAATTTTCTAGTTTTATTTACAGTAAATCATCGGGAGATTCAGCATCCTTTTTTTAAGTTGCCAATGCTAAATAAAAAAATTTTTGCGGAAAGACCTTTGGTCGATAGCTATAGAGAAAATAAATAATATGAAAATTGGGTCAACATTTTGTTATTTATTAAGGTGGGACATGTTTTTAAATCATTTAGCAGTCATATTTTATGCAATTAAAATTTTGAAATTTTGCACCCCTATGATTTTGAATCTTGTCACAAATAAAACTAATGAGAATAATCGAATTAGCGTTAAAAATTGCTAAGAGTTACAAAATTTATTGTATTTATCCTTTGATACCACTTGGACACCGAAGAAGTTGCAGTTTTTTGCAAATATTGTCGGCATAATTTTTTTTCAATATTAGTGAAAAGAACAAATTTTGCTATTTACAACAATTTATAAAAAACAATACTAAATTTCTAAAATACTAAATAAAAAGCAATATAGGGAGAGTCAGTTTTTTTTTTTTTTAGTAATTCAACAATTCTTCATCTTAGAACTCCCAAATAAACTTTTCTTATGGGTTTTTGAAAACCCCATCCATTGAATAAAAAAATGCGTGGTGCAATTTGAAAAAATAAAGTTATTTTAAAATAAATATTATTTATTTCTTAAGAATTCTCGCGGATTCCAACAGAATTGTTGCAATAAACAATTAACCGAATGTATCTCAGTAATAAAATTAAAATAGTTTAAGACTTTTTTTCCACAACGCTGTTGTTTACAAAAATAGCCGGAAGTGGGAAATACTTAAAAAAGTAAACAAATTTGAAAAAAAATCTCTATTTTAGTTTTTAAAATGACATGAAATAAGAAAAGAAAATTAATTTAGTTTTTTGTTATTTTAAATAACAAAATGAATATCTATTTTCAGATTAACCGGAAGTGGTACAAGTGCGCCGATAAAATAATTTAGATCCTTTCCTAAAACTAAATCACGGAAAGTTTCAATGAAATCCTGTTTAATTACAAGCCAAAACTTGGAGTTGTAGAATATTTTATTTAGTTAGCAACAACAAAATGAACAAATGCGAAAAAAAAACCCGCATTGTCCGAAAAATATGCATTTCCTATTGACCCAAAACAAATTAGAAAACAATAAAATAAGAAGCGGGAAAGCAAACATTTCGCTTTTCTCGATTTGGTTCTAATTTCTTTTCGGTGCGTGCAACTATGCATTGTCCAAATAAAGAAGAAGCCACAACAAAGTAACTTTTCTTTTGTTATTTAATAGAATTAGCTATAGCGAACAATAAATAAATGGAAAGTACTTAAGAATAAATTCATACGATATGTATAGAGGGTACGATTTGGTCTCTTTGTGAAAAGACATGGTTTTGCTTTTCCTTCATGAATTATTTAACGCATTCCTTATGCTCCATGCATATACATACCTATAATTAATACAAATTAGAATTTTAATCAACGTTGTGAATATTAATTAAGTCATTGCCTAAAGTAAATTAAACAAAAAACTAAGTTGCAAAAAATTAAATCGTTCTTCATTTTTAAATGCTGATATCCTTCTTTTAAAAATTATTTTCAAATATTATTCATTAGTTGAAATTGCACCTATAATTTTGTCTCACAAAAAAAAGTGAAATGAAAAATTATTGCATTTAAATGTATAGAAGCTACTCTCTAAATTTGCTCTTTTTTACTATAATTATAAGCACTAGAGTTTTATTTAAACAGAAAAATATTTGTTCACTTTATTGAATACAGAAGAAATTATGTCAAAAAAAATACTTATTTTTTTTTTTCTTAAAATTTTTGTGTTATTTTTGTAATTTTGTAATGTCCAATATGGGCAGTAAGACTTTGAGGAAGAAATTATTTTTCTCTCTAAATTAAAGGCGAAAAACCGATTTAAAAAAAGCTATGATACTAAATTTTTGTTTCAGAAAATGATAAGAAATAAACATAAAATTCATTTTTAATAAAAAAAAATTCTGTTCATTTGACGAAAAAATTGCATGAAAATAAATGTTCATTGAGAGGGTAGTTTAAATCCTGAGCTTAAATAAAGTACCTTTTTACATCTTTCCAATTAATTTTAAGTGCAAAAAGGAAAAAAAAACATATTTAATATAAATTTTTAAATTTTTTACAAGGAAAATACATTTTCTTTTATTTCATTTCATAGTTGATTAGCAATAATGGATTTTTACCTAAATTTGTAACTTTTTTTAAATAATTAAGAAACCATATTTTTATAAACCAAAAAGCATTTAGCAAAATTTAAATCTAAAAATTTTCAATAAAGAAGGAATAATTTTCTTAAAAAATATTTACTTATTTTAACTTTGTTAAATTTGTCGTGTTTATGCATGTTTTTTTTGTAATGTACAATATGAACAGTGATGCTATGAGGAGAAAATGATTTTTCTCCCTAAATTGAAGGTGTCGTTAAGCTGACTTTTAAAAAAGCTATGTTACTAAATTTTTGCTTCAAAAAAATGAGTAAAAATAAACACAAAATTCGTTATTTATAAAAAAAAAATTCTTCAATTCATTTGGCGAGAAAATTGTGCGATAGTCTAGTTCCTGAGCTTAAATACGGTACTGTTTTACATCTTTCGGATGAATTTTAAGCACAAAAGATCTAAAACAAATATCATTTGAAATTTTCAAATGGAAAACATATTTTTTAATTAATCAAATAATAAGCATGACATTTAGAAATTATTTGTCTTAGTTGATTAGCAATAACGAACTTTAACTTAAGTTTGTAACTTTTATAAAATAAATTTACACAAAAATGTGTAAAATCCCTAAATTAAAAGTACCTAATCTTCATAACTTTTCTTAATTTCATCATTTCCTTAAACCGAAGCGCGCATCATTAACATTTTTGTAAATGAACGGTCGATGCGTCAATGAAAAGAACTCGAACAGACTAGAAGACTTCAGAGGACCAAAATGAAGAGCAAATCAACAGCGGCAATAGCAGCAGCAGCAGCAGCAGCAGCTGAAGAAGTAACCGCAGACGCTTCGGAGCAGTAAAACTGGTAAAACTGTACTTAGCGTACACGTAACTCACGAAACTGTTCCAAGACGCGAGTAGTCTGCATGAATGAAGAGAAAGAGCAGCCAGCAGCAGTCGCGCAAAGCATAATCAATTGGAAAAGAAGACACGGAAGAAGAGGGGCTCCATCGTGCGCCTTCCTCGTAGCTGCTTGATTGGGCAGTAGTAGTCATCCGCCGTCTTTATATGAGCGATGAAATTATCCAACAATTAGCAGTTTGTATTTAGAGTTCCGTAATACACGACCACTGCGGTTTCGTTCATCAATCAATCAAACAAACAAACAAACAAACAAAAATGTGCTGTTACGAAGAGGTCGAAAAGTTGTCCATCGATTTTTGCATTAAGCAGGACAATTAGGAGGGAGGAAATTCGAAAAGTTTTGTGAGTAGCTTTGCGATATTTGTTTCTTTGTGTGTGGTGGTTTATTTATTTTCTACGGTGTCCGCGATTGCTTTTCGGATAATTAAATTGCCAATTGGGTCATGAGCATTTCAGTTTTCAGTGAAATTAGAAAAAAATAAAACGCTCGACACCTACACGCCGATTCTCACGACACCTTTTTCGACAGCGCGTTGTGTTTATAGCAGAAGAGAAAAATATAGTGTTTTGACCTGCAGCACACACACACACACACACCTAAAGGCCGAAATTTATGATTCTTCTTGTGAGGAAGAAAAAATGGGAAACGGCCGAAAAAATCGTAAAGTTTACTTTTGTGTGCGCGCGCTCTTTATCCGCACAATCTTTTCAAATTGTTTATCGTTGCTTTTTGACATTTTGACACTCGCTATATCCAGTTTCGCTAAGAGTTTTTTAGCTTTTTACTTTATTTCATTTTTTATTTCTTGTATGGAGCGCTAAAGCTAATATTTTTCATTTTGTCATGGATATTAATTCCAAAATTTAGTAAAAAAAGAAATATTTCTTATTTTTACTATTTACTCCATATTTTTATCAACACTTTTTAAATCTCAAAAACCCTTAACATAAAACTATCTTTTCATAATATTTTTAAATTTATATTTTACAATATTAAATGGAATTTATTAAAAGTGATAAATTTCAAATTTGGCGCCTTTTTTTAGATGCAGGAAACTAAAATTTGGCGAAAAATTAGAAATTGTTCATTTTCCAAGTATTACCAGGATTTCTTTTCATAATAAAGATAGGGTACCATGTTCCCTTTTATATAAACTGCTTTGAATAATTGTCAAAAAAAAAATTACTAAAAAAAAGGTTATTTTTTGTAATTTAACTTCTAGGCGAAATTAAAAAGAAACATATTATAAGTGGCCATAATACAAAAACTAAAGAATACAAAAAGAAAAACAGGCACCAAGCAACAACACAAGAAGAGGAGAATAAAATGAATGAAGTTTGTAAATTGGCAATTAATTACAAAGTGAAGCAACGAAGCGCACGGTATCTTCGGATCAAGCTTTTTTGTTGTTGGCCGGTGTATTGTCGAAGATGATAAATCATCGGTTCTCGTTTTGTTCTTGTATTCATACAACGGCGAGATTTGGTACGAAAATCGCTTGCGGTTCTTTAGTTTTTGTTTCACACACACGTGTAGTCTTTCATTATGGCAATAATAAAATTTTATGTTAACTATATTTATAATACAACGAGAAATTGTAGCGTAGGTGTGCTCAAAATATCTTCGAAATATGGTAGTCTTTCTTTTATGGAACCATTTTTCTTTTTCGTAACGTAATTTTCACAAATTGGATCATTAAAATTTTTTTTTAATTCTAGCATTTAAATAATAATATAAAATCTATGTTTATTAATGGTTTTGACTTTTGCTAAAAAATACGTATAATAAATGTACTTCTTGAAAGATTTTTTTGGGGGAGGTTTAGTTACTGTTTCCATTTAACATTTCAATTTTGGAGTTTAAATGCGGTTTCTATTTTACCTTTTAATAACATTGATAACATTCGAATTGTTTGGTGTCTTTGTTACGAGACGTGGTGCCTTTTTTGACCGAGAAGGTGGCAAGCAAGCTGAAGAATTTATAGAATCTTCAAATTTTCGGAATCTTGCCAGTCAAAAAAGACATCACCTGCTGATAAAATTGTTTTGAAAATTAATAACTTGTTAAAATGTTTCCATGGAGTTTTATTTAAACTCTAGTTACTTAAACAATATGGGTTACAAAACAAGATTAAGAAAAGTTTAAAATCATCTTTCGAATGAAATTTTAATTGTATTTATGGTACGATTTTCAAAGTTTCAAAGTATATAAAAATTTAACATCTCATAAAGTTATAAAAGATACATTATTATTGTTTGAAGACCTATTTGAAAATAAAATAAAAAATAAGTGGTGCAATTTAAAAATTTTAAAAATTAAAGTTGTTAACGACTTCAGATATAAACGAAATTGCCCCCATCTTTAAAATTTAAAATTTTATTCCGTTTTCAATCATTTGGAAAAGTTTAAAATATTTAAGGACAGGCTATTTATACTGTATCAGTATTGTTAATGAAAGTATTGAAAACTCTGTAAAGTAAATTTATAAATAAATTTATTATTTATAAATAAATTCTAACAAAATTAAAAATATTGCTGAGCCAATATTTTACAATCCTTTTACAAAAATCACTTTTCAAATAAATGAATTTAAAAAAAAAATCAATAAAATTGACAATAAAGTAACAACAATAAAAATACAACAAATGATCAAATAGAGGAAATAAAAAAAAAATACATGCAATTCAGTTACGTCAAAAAGATGTCTTCTTAAGATCTTCTTACTTTCTCCAAGTGTGTCGAAAATATTGATGAGTGTGTAAAAT
>JASKGO010007699.1:0-30160 GCA_030556065.1 Holobus sp. GC000080 | reverse complement strand
TGAGGAGCATCACCGGGTAACGATAACTGCCTTTGAGAGGCTTGAGCGGAGTGCAGTGAAAGTTGCACGCTCCGTTCTTAGGGGACGGTGGCATAGTAATGTGTCTCCGTTACCCGACACAATGGCGTCTGGCCTTTTTTTTGGCTTATAACCCAATCGTTCCCCACGAACCCACTCTGACCAACCAGCTTTTTCTAAGGTCAACCGAATTTTTTGTAAATTTAACTGGTGCGGTATTTTGGATAACGTTAATCGTGATGGTTCAAAGTGAGGTCGGTTTTCGTATGTCTCATGATTGTCCCACGAGAGAGCTAACCCGTGAGGGGTGATTCCCCATATGGTTATAGCAGTGCGTCCGACAATAGGCAGGGTGTGCCGTTTCACGAGCTTATCCTGCTCCATACTCGTTAGTGTTTTAAGCACTGTCTCCTGTTTCTTGAGCCTAATTACGGTGCATAACACCTCTGTCATTGTCCATGTCTCATCTCTCAAGAAGCGTAATACCAGTCTACGCTTTGCTTCAATCCTTTTGGCCCGCTCCTGTGGGTTAGATATCAGCATGTTCTTCCCCCACTTCAATGTATCTATCAAGCCCAGTTTTTTGATGACAATCTACCGATATATTAGCATCGATTCCCTGGCCTTCTGGGACTTTATAAACTGGTATGGGGCCTTTGGTTGTTTCTATAGGGCATATTTGTGCAAATTGAGGCAATCCCACCCCAAATAGGACTGCAGTACGCTCTGGCAGATTACACAGCATGTTGCTATCGACATACTGCCTTGTAGCTTGTCTAACCGTTCTCCCATGATGCATTAACTCTGCTCCTCCAGAGTTACGGTCTACACGTCGAATTTCGTCGTCTACTAAAATTTCACCACTCATTTCTGCCAGCCATTTTGCGGTCTTCGGGCTTTTCACCTGATACGCCAGCCTAATGGAGCAATTCTCAACCACAGCTCCATCTACTACCTCTGGGTTTAAATCAGCAGGACAGTCCCTTAAATCTGTGATGGATTGGTGGGCCAACACGAGGTGCATCCCTTTGTCTCTAGCAGCTCCCAATCCCTCTAGTGCCGGGCGGCTAATATGATATTTAAGCTCGTCTAGAAAAACACAGATAGGACGTGGACTATCTGTTACCCGGTCTCGATCTTCTGCTAATTGCAAAAGCCGGATGAACAACATCCGCTGCGCCATGATGAGACTGCTATGTCGCATGGACCCTATGATGTATACACATCCTCCATCGCGGACTACTTCGGATAAATTGAGACCCCCGGCAGCATTGATGGCTGTTAGCACCGACAACTCCTCAAGTTTCCCCCAAAAACCCGCGGCATCCTCTCTCAGACTCTGAATTCGCTCATCAAGGATGAGGCTCCGCAGGTCGACAACCTCCTCAATCAAAAGTGAAGTCTGCCTCGCTGCTCTGCGATCGCTGATACGATAGTAATCTGCTGCTTCCCCTTTTTCGGCTAGACTAAAGCCACTGATAAAAAGTTCTTCGAGCTGCTTTGCAGCAACTCCGGCCAAGAGGTCGAGCTGTGGGATCTCTTTTCTTAAATTTATCAAATGAAAGGGGACACCTGCCCGCTTAGCTTCTGCGCTGAGAACGTGAGGTGCCCATTTATCATCCTTTGGATCTAATACAAATACTGATTCTCCAGCCCGAAGTGCCTGGGATAACATCAGTGCAGAAGCAATCCCCTTCCCACTGCCTGTGGTCCCGATAATCTGTACGTGGCTTTTTTTCCATGTCCCATAAGGAACATATATAGGAGAATTTTTTTCGTCCAGACCTAAAAAAATTCCTTTTCCTTTTTTGGGATCTATGTCCATATATTTAATTGGATTATATTTTTTCTCTTTAGATGGCAGGTGTCTACTGATATCCCTAACATCAGTACGTCGATTCCGCTCTAAGGCGGTACGTCTGGTTAATTTATGGCTTAATTGGTTAATAGATGGTTGACACCATCGTCCCCAGAAAATATAAATTGAAGCGCCTATTATGAAACCCATTATATGAATAAAAAGATGCCATCTTGGGATTAAAATTTTTATTTTAGCTAGCCAATATAATAAAGAGGGTAGGAAAAACCAAGATAATGGTCCCGTTAAGGATGTAATTATTACAACCGAAAATAATATCTGTTGAGTTTTTTTGTTTTCAGCGACAACATAGATTAATGCCATTATCGAAAAACCCAAGATTAATCCAGACCACGGAACACATTTCTTTTCTGCTAACAGCAGCCAGTTAGAAACTATGAGTAGAATTTTTTCTGCATCCATTCTAAAATTTAGCCCGAATTTTGTTCAGCCTATAAATTATCATATTTGCTTTAATATCGCTATTCTATTCCCGTTAAGCTTTTTTATGGGCGAGGCGAACTGACTTTAGTCAGTATGTCGAGCTTGGGGGAACCGCCCTATCAAAAACGCCTCCAGGCGTTTTAAGGCCGTGAACGGCCTGATGATGAGGTGGGGGCTTGCCCCGGGCCCGTCTCGCTAGGGAGCGTTCAGCGAACGACGCGTGACCAAGGTGCTTAGCCCGCGAGTGTTCAGGGACCCTGCGTGTGAGGAACTCACCGTCAGGGACAGAACACATCCGCCCACGAAGATAGTGATAGCATATCACTCATCTGAATGGTCCGCGGCGCGAAGCGCCTTGGTCACGCGTAGCGGGACGGGCCCCGGGTGAATGAGCCTGTATTTCTGCGTCCAGCGGAAATACAGGCTCAGAGGGCTTTGCCCTCCCAATGCGGACCGCGTCCAGCGGGGGAGCGTTGGGGGTCCCCTTTGGGGGACCTAAAAAACCCCAGGATATCCCCTATGGCGATCCCCCAGAGAGGGGGCTGCAAGTTTGTAGCCCCCTCTCTGGGGTAGAGGTTAACCTGGGGGTTTTTATTTTGTCTTTTTTAAGGGCCCTCTAGAAAAAGGGGGCTGCGAGTAGTCGCAGGCTCTCTTTTCTGAAGGGCCCTCATCCTTTTGATTTTTTGTTTTTAATAGAGATTACAAATCTCCCCTTATTGATTGAGGAGCGATAGCGGGGGCAAAGGGCTGGCAAGACGGTGGGTAGGTTGTGGTCAACGCAGCGCGTTGTCCATCAAGCTATCCATGGTCTTGTCCCCTGGTGTCGCAAAGCGACATGTCCACGCTATTCAGTGACTTGTTTTTTTCTTTTTTATCGACCTGATTTTTTGTCCACAGGTAGGGGGACGTAATAAATATCTTTTAGTCTATTTAAAGACTTTAGTTATTTTGCATCTAAAACTGGAGCGTCGGCATATTATTTTAGAAGCACTTGCATCTATCTGTGGATAAAATTCCAAATCTGGATTTTTTGAGATTTTATCGTGAATAGTGACCGATTTTTAGAAGGATTTTATTATTTTTTAAGGGGGAAAAGAGGAGGATTGGAATTTTGGAAATAGGAGACTTAGACGCTAAGGAAGCACCTTCTGAAAGCCTTTTAAATCGACTATTTTTAATCTGTAGGGGAATACCCTATAAGTTTATTCAGCCGGTCAAGATTTTGATCAATGATCTTTTTCATGCCATCTAGACCTAATACCGCTACTTCTTTACAGCTCATTTTCTTAATTATTTTTTGGCAAATATCATGACGCTGCTCTTCCCGAGATTTCTTCAGCAGCTTAATGGCTCGTTTTCTTTCGTGTCTCTCCTGGCGACTTTTTAAATGGAGCTCTCTTAGCCTGGATTTAAAACGGGTAGCGGCCTCTTCTGGAGTAATTTCTTCCCGCTCATGCTGTAACAACCCTCTGTTTTTATAGCCCTGCTGTTGACGTTTTGCAGCTTCCCAATCCTGTTCATTAGACCCAATCATCTGAATGAACAGCGGGGTTACTTCCATAATTTTTGGATACCAAATCCCCAACACTGGGTCCCAAGTACGCTCGCACCGTAGTAGGCCGTAGTCCTCAAATAGTTTAATAATTCGCGATGCGCGAGTTATAGAACGATTGCCCGCTTCAGAGACGGTAGACAATCCACAATAATCAGCCATTTTCTCGATAGAGCAGCAAACAACCCCGGTTGTTATATTCATGTGATGAACGATACAATCAGCCATTGCCTGAATGGATTTTGCCCGATACTCATTAATGCGCCGTTGACGCCTTGGACCAGTCTCTCCAGTGATTGGGTCTATCGGGTCCAGTACCCAAAACACCTCAGACAGGGCAACCTTACATTTTTTGATGAGCTCTTTGAGTTTTTGGATGTAAGGCGGGCGAGGATTACCCTGATGCTCTGGGGTGGCGAATATAGGATTTGGGTTACAGCAGTAGGCTATGCGCATCATGCTGGCAGTCTCTTTGGGTTAAAGTCGCTACCGCATGAGGTTTGAATCTCAGTGGAGGTAGCCCAAGCGGGGTTCAAACCACCGGACCCAAAGTTTCCGGCCACCACGAAGGTGCCCCACCTGAGCCACCATTGATAGGCTGGCATAAAAAAACACGCCTTGACTGCGTGTTCTGGCGCTTTGGGTGAATCGGAGGTTTGAATCCCGGCTTCAGTTTTTTGCTGAAGCAAAGACACTCTACCTGCCCACTGAGACGCAATCAACCCTAGAGATGATTTTTTGAAGGTTTGCAGAGGCGGCTCTAGCAGGGATAGCAAGCCTGATCTTAGAGATGAGCCCGAAGACCTCTCTGGTACCCTACTAGATCTACCATGGTTTACAACATATCCCGAGTGGTACTGATTCTTCATCTTTCCTAGCCGCCTTATCGTTATTTTTGGCAGACCTAGGAGACAAATCGAAAAGAGTTAAACTTTTTTCAAGGAAAACGTTGCACTACCACGAATAGATGCATAAAATTCACAGTAAGTTTTTGTGTTTTTCAGAGGAAATTTCTTCGGTCAAAAGAAATCCCTCAGTGTGTGTGGTTGTGCAACCTTTAACTGTTTAACTCATTTCGATCTGCCCTCCTAGGCGGTTAAGGACCCGGAGAAATCCGGGTTTTTCATTTTGCAGAGCACCTTAAACGATACAAACATCGTCAAATACTGTCAAACGTTTTCTCTTGAAAAATGCATAATAGCAGTGAATATGACCCTATTATCAGAGATAAAGTCTCTCTTTCCAATAGTTTTTATGGTCATTAGGTCTTCTTCTTTCAGGTAAAGATAAACTTTTTTAGAGTCACTCTGATGAAAGAGGTATTGCATCGGCTCAGAAGACTTTTTAGCTTCCTTTATGAATTTGCTAATAATTTGGTCATATAGTTCAGCAGCAGTTACCGAACGTAATCTCGCTAAGTTTTTTATACTTTGATGCAAACCATCAGGCAGCCTCACAACTTTGGAGATCCTCCCAGATCTTACTTTCAATTTTTTAGTTAAAGTCATTTTTAAAGCAGTAATCACTCATTGTTCATTTGAAGGCTAATCCTTCAAATGTCGTCAAATTTCAGCTTCGCCCCCACCAGGCCAGCGTGCTCATCAGAAACTTCCCTGTCTCACCGTATAATACATTAAACTTTGGAAGAGTCCATACCGGGGCTCAGAGGCTTATAAAACAGCTCATAGCCTAATTCAAACGGCTTTGCAAAAAATCGTAGGGTAGCGGCGGATGCCGTAATAGAGTCTCGATCACCAACGGCCGCCTTAAATGCCGGGCAAAAAAGAAGGCCGACCGGCCCAATTTGTCTTGCAAGCTATCATCCACTGCGGGATAGCGCAGCAATTCTTCAACCACATCAGTTTCACCATACAGCACCGCCAACATCAAAGCAGTTCGTCCGCGGTGATCACGCAAATTGACGTCAATATTAGCCTGCTGCATTAACTGGTTCACCACCCACTGTAGCCCCATCCCCGCCGCTAACATCAACGCACTGATCCCCTGAGAGTCTTGCTGATTGATAGCAATTCGCTCGTCTGACAACAACCATCCCAATATTGACTGATTGGCAGAGCTGATAGCGTACATCAGTGCAGTGCGGCCTTGGCTATCTGGAAGATTGATATCGATATCAGACTGATCCAGCAAGGCTTGGACTAGGGTTTTATTATTCTGCAAAGTAGCCGCAATTAATAGGGTTTGGCCCACAGAATCTCTGGAATTAATATCAAAACCCATATCAAAAACAGATTGCGGTGAACTTTTTCGAGAAAGAATTTCTTTGAATGAAAAGCTTGATGACTGTTGCATGGCAGCAGGCTCCTTTTGGTTAGTTACCGCTGCCGCCCGGAGTTGTTAATCTCCATTTTGGTGGCAGCTCAAGCAGAGTTAACAATACCGGCCCAAAAGTTACCGGCCACCTTTTCAGGTGCCCCGCCTGAGCCACCATGTTTGGTAGGCACAAAAAAACACGCTTGTACGGCGCGTTCTAGGCGCTTTTGGCAGGTTCGGATTGTTAATTCCGGCCATAGCTTTTACTATGACGGGGAAACTATACTGCTCCGCCTACTAATCTGCAAGCGCCTGGGTTAATTTTTATTGGGTTTTTGCAAAAAAGTTAAATTTTGGATAGGGCTCACAAGATATCCAGCATCTTGGCATCACCTGCTGTCAGCTAGCAATCCCTTTCCGACTAAAAATTGATGCAGTCGCAAACGGTTGATCTCTTCGTCTGAAAGTTTAGTGACTCTCTTGACAAATTGGAGATCAGAGCCTTCTGCTAACAAATACTTAGCAATCTTGAAGCGCTCTTCCTGCCTACCTTCCTGCCTAAATTGTTGAGCAAAAGTCATATGTTTTAATGCAAGCTCAGGTGGGATATCTCCTCACAAGAAAGCTCAGTGAGTTCTGCGATATAACTGATGTCATTGCCTTTCGCTAGCATTTTCTTTGCGATTTCACAGGCTCTATTACGCTCCCCACGCTGCTCACCTTTTTGTTCAAATCGTTGTGCGATAGTCATCATATCCTCCCGGGAATTAGGGGCTGCTTGGATGATGGCCTTAACGAACGCTTTCTCGTCGGAGACCTCCCCTATCCTCCATATATAATACATCAAAGTTCTAGACAATTCACTGCTTGGGTTGGCAGTAACCCAAGCTTTAGCTAAAAACCCCGCTTCTGCCAACAGGTCTCGAGACCAGATATGCTTTAACACCGTTTCTAATAGCGCCGCACCCTTGTGAGTTAGAATTTCCTCATCAGGGACAATGGTGATATCTATTAAGGGAAATGGCCCGTGGTAGAGCCATTCAGCCAGTTTTACATTCTCAAAGCAGTCGACAAAACGCATTTTATGGGTATGGGGATAAGGGCACTTTTGCCCGTGATAAAACAGCAGCGGCACTACGAGTGGCACCTGCTGGAGACTCTTGCGCTTTTTCTTAGCCTGATCGAGATGCCGTTGCATCACCGCTAAGCTATAGCGGAGCAGGCGAAAGGGCATCAGGGGGTCATCGGTACTCTGGTGCTCCACCAGGCAGTAAATATAGCAATCCTTGCCTTGAGTGCTCTTCAGAGAATACACAATATCGGAACAAAACTGTTTGATATCTTCCTCGACAAAAGAGCCGGATGAAAGGCTGAGCGTAGAAAAATCCAGCTGTTGTTGGATCTGTACCGGCAGATGGGTTCTCAAGAAATCCTCGGCGAGTGTTAAATCACTCATACAGCGCTTGAATACCCCATCATGGGGCATCGAGGGATCTTCTTCCAAGAGGTTGGCTTCTTCAGGTTTCTTAGACATCTTAATCCTTGGAGGGGGTCTTGAATAGCAGCATTTCACCCTTCTCAAATACCACTGGATAGGTCAACGGCTTGCCTTCCTGGTAAATGGACCCTGGTGGGAAGTAGAGTGCTACCCAGGCTGGTAGATGCTTGCTTAGTGTTGTGTAGAAATCTTTCTCCGGGAACCGCCTCTCTTTATCCTTTTCTTGCCAAAAAAGGACCCGGGGGTATTTGGCATCATAGTGCCCGGCAAAGCGATAGCTCTCCGACTCCATAGAACTAAACAAAAACTCTGGGGCGGGCCAATTGTGTGCCTCAGACTCATGTGCGTAGGCTACTACAGAACAACTCCAATCATTGCAACCATATTGCGGAGCGACCACCTGCCACATTAAAAATTCTGTGCCAGATATACGGGGGAGTTTTGCCCCTTTAGGAAATGCATTGATCTCTACCCCCATGTCTTTTGCAGCCTTCATAAGCGCTTCATCCACTGCTTCCATTAACCTTTTTTTTGCTTCTTCTTTGCTTGCAGCCGAGGATTTAGGGACCCAAGCCATCAAAAAAGGGCGACCAGAATAATTTTCCGGGGTGGCCATTATGTTGATAGCATTAACAGCAGTTCCGCTTATCTTACCGAATCCTGCAGCAGGACGGCTGGCAACTGAGGCCCATCCGGCAACATCCATTACCTTAGATAAGAACGGCTTTCCATATGAAGCTATCCCATCTTTGGAATCGTGCAAATCTACGTCTGTGACACATCCAGCGCGATATATGTTCATCGCTCTCGATACATCAGTTTCGTATTTATGGGGGGTTATCGAGCACCCAACGACCCCAAATAGTGCCACTAAGCTAGCTACTTTCATCATACTCATGATATTTCCTTAGGTTTTTTTGTACTCAACGTAGCAGCAGAAGCGTCGTCTGCAGCTTTTCTGCGTATAGCGTCAACATCTACTCCCTCTATACGTGCTTTCGTGCGCTCTCCGGTATTTTTCCGCTCTCCATCGACATTGAGTACACTTCCTGAGCCAGTGATCGCCTCTAGATTGAGGTTATCTAAAGTCGGCAACCGGCCATTCTTCTGCAAAATAGCTAGCCACTCGTCTAAATTGACCTTGCTCCAGTCCACTTGATTGAGTTTATTCATCGGAATACCCCCACACTCAGGGTTTTTGGAATCCCCGAAGGAGAGCCCTAATAGCGGACGAATTTGCTCCTGCATGATCCGTGACACTGGAGAGTTGAAGCAGCAGTAGAACTCCCTGCTCTCAACACACACGCCCAGCACTTTAGATTTGCAATAGGACCCTACATAGTGGCAGCTATCAAGAGAGCGCTTGGCGTTCAATTCTAATTCCTTTTGCTCACACTTCCAGACCAATTTGATAACCAGCATGGAAACAGAATATACGGTGTAGATAGCCATCACGCTCCCAAGTAAACTCCCGAGAACCTCTGTGGCCGCCTTTTCAGCTACCTTCTCAGCAGCTTTCTCAGTAGCCTTTTCAGCTCCCTTTTCAGCGGCTTTTTTGCCTGCTTCCTCAGCCGCATTGCCAGCAACCGCCCCTGCGGCCTGGCCCGCCCCTTGTCCTCCTGTCTTTCCGATAACTTTAGCAGTGAGTTTGCTGATTTGCTCCTTTAACTTCCCGATTGTTTGTTCATACAATTTTTGAAACGGTTCGGTGATGGGCTTGACCTTATTTGAAATGCTTTCGAAGCCGCTGGTAAAGGGGCTTTTTACTTTGGTCCAGGAATCTACGAAGGGTTTGCGTAGTGCTTGATAAGAGCTTTCTAACGCACCATCCTTAGTTAAGGCAACAATAGCACCATCTAACTTAGGGACTGCCAGTATGAGCGAGAGGTAGTCATTCATGGAGATCCCCTCAGGCTTTTTGCAGCAGTTCTGAGCACCGCCAACCGCAACCTTGCACTCGCCCATCTCCCCACCGAATACCCGGCAATAGACATTGTTTTGGTTTGTTACGTCGTCACAATCCATGTCCTGAGCCATAAATTGTGAAGCTTGCAGCAATGCCGCCGCGCGGGCAAAGTCATGATTCTGTTCACGAGAAACGTCGACACAATCCTCCCCCATACAGCGAATAGGCCCTGCGCACCGGTATTCAGTGCTTTTTTCTAGGGTGGGGATGGCGACATCTTCACCGCAGTCCCACTTTTGTTTCCAGACATAACAGTTTCCTAATTTCCCTTTAGATCCATCAACGCATTCCGAGCTGATAAAAACACAACCTTTGTTTTGCAAGGCGGTACATTCATCAATATCCTGGTTGTTCCGCAGGCATTGCTTATTCCCTGATGGGTCGACCCAACACGAGCCCTCCCCGTGGTTAAAATTACAATTTAGTGCGGATACCTCTACTCGGGTGGCTAACTTATGGAGATTGGGCAGCGGTGGGGTTCCTAGTTTATGGTAAATCGAGTCTCCCTTGCACACCTCAAAACCTGAGATGTTCACACACTCATTATCGCTAGCAGGGATGGGTCGATAACTGCCCTTGCAAAATCCCTCCAAAATGGTTGCTGCATCATTGATGCAGGATTGAGGATGCCAACTGTCTTTGACTACCGTCAGAAATTGCGCAAATTTCAGCAGCTGTGGGCCTGAAAAGTAGTCCGCCAGATGGTGACCGATGGATTTGGTGTGATAGTTATCATGAAAAACATACAATTTGATACCTTGTGCGTTAAGCCAGTGTAAGGCTCTTCCCTTATCCCCACCGCTATCATCATTCCCAATTAGCACGATGATACGGTGGACATTCGGGCGCCAGTGATACTCCTTGGTGGCCCAATCAATGGCATCAAATGGGTAGGTTTTGGCGCATTTGGTGGTTACGCTATTAATCCAATTTTGGAAATCACCAATATTGTCAGTCAGGGGAGTTTTGTTCCACCCATAGTCCCGTTCTCTAAACGCTGCCCCACCAATCCTTAAATTGCCTTTTTTGCCTTGGCTGACCAACCAGGCAAAAGCGCCGACGTTATTCCTTAAATCAGTAATCACAGGATCCATTGATGCAGAGTTGTCCACTAAAAATACGATATCCGCCGGTTCGGTAGCAATTTCAATGGTGTGATGGATGGTACAGCCGCCTTTGGGTTTGAATAGCTGGTGGCATAATTGGTAATCTGGGATCCTGGTGGTGAACTGCTTTTTGTGGAACTTCTCCTCCGCGACACAATCTGAAAAAGTCTCCATGAACTTCTGCATGCCACCGGGTGATAATAGCTCGCGGCTCTCCTTAAAATCTTTGTCATTCTCAAAGGTTGGTCGAGTACGGTTTCTAGCCTGCTTGACTACATCGTAGACCATTCCTCTTGTGGAAGGATTTGGCTTGTTGCTCTCTTTCTCGAGCTCCTTTTGCGCCTTCTCTCCAGCCTTCCCCATCTCCTCATCTGAGTTATGCATCTCCATGAGACTATCTATACCCATCTCTTGGACAAGATCTGGATGTAGCTCTTGGACACTGATAGTTCCTGCCGCTCCTAGATCTATTTTTCCGTCTGCCGTTAAGCTCGGCAGCTTAGCAGCACTGCTTAACTCCTTGCCATACTGTTGCGCCTCACGGCCTAGTTTGCTGATCTCTTCGTCTGATAGTGGCGATGGGGGGTGAGAATCGGCCCAGCCGTGTACAGGCATCAGGGTTATGGTCAAGCTCAATAAGCAGGCTATGCATTGGCGCCATAGCGCTACTTTGCTGTAGTGGGTTCTATTAATTGTTGCAGCAGTCATTCCAGCGCCAGATCACGTAGATAGGATCTTGGCCAACGGCCGGTATAGTTTTCCCTAATTCCCATTTGAGCGTGCTTTCGCCAATCACGTGAGCGGAGTTGGCTTTAGGAACCGGGTGAAAAAGACTAAATTTGTACTGTGATTTAGGTAGTGTTGTGCAAATAACCCCTTTGCACATGGTTTCAGCCCCCATGGTTTTCCAAGCCAACCCCCGACGATGCAGCGCTGCTATAGCACGAGCTGTCAGTAAGCTACTGTCCCTAATGACACCCTTGCCGCCATTCTGGTGGCCGCTGAGTGGATAGAGTGATCCCCAGGAGCCAGCACACCAAAACATGCTGTCGATTGGTTTTCCCAGCGCTGCACTGGCGGCATCGGTAGCGCAAGCTAAGGCTGCCAACGGGTTGGCAACTGCCGCTACTTCTGGGTTCGTAAAAAAAGCTAACTCTGAATTCTTCCAAGTGGGATCAATCTCTGAAAAATACATGAGGTCGAGATCCATGTAGCCATCTGCATTGCAGTTTTTCTTGATCGCCAAATTCATCATGATGTGCAGGGGAAACGCATAATAGTGATAATGCATAAAAGAGCCATCGCCGCCATCGAAATCCCCATTCCCGTGATGTCCTTGGAAGAGGCGATCAGATGGAATTATTCGTTGTCCCCCTAAGACTGAGGAGCAACCTGGAACGCGTTGCAGCTCTATCAATCGTGCCGGCTCCCACATGGAGACTGGGATCCCAACTCTAGGAACTCCCAGATTATCGGGGCAAGCACAGATAGGAGCTGATACCGCTCCTTCGGGCATCGTTCCGCCCGCACCACTGATCGGGACTCCAGAGACTCTGATTGGAAATATGCAACTCCAGCAAAAATCGGTCATTAACTTGCCACTAAAAATATTGGCGTCGTGGCATCCAGGCTCTGCTGCGATCTTCAGGGAAAAGAAGAGGAGCAATAGACCTAGTAGGCAGCTATTTCGCATCTGCCAGCTCCTCAACTAAAAAGTGGTCGCCAGCCGCGTGAATAATCGACGGAGCCCGCTGTAGTTCAAAGCGCTCAATAATATCAGGGGTCAGCAGGTACACTGGGGCATCGACCGCATTGCTGATATCTTTGTAGCCCTCTACTCCCTTCTCTGCACAGAATTGGGTGGCAATGTAGGTAACTCTTTGTGCCCCATTTTGCCGCTTTAGAGCAGGCAAAGCCTTATGCACTCGAGGGAGATGTGTTTTATCTAGGGGGTCAAACACCACCACCAACTGGGTAAAGGGCCGCTGTGAAAGGGGGTTAATTTTTGTCCCTGCCCGGGCAATGATGCTGCCATCAGGGGTCACAATGTCTTGGGTAACGACCACTGTGGGGTCAATGACCCGGGTCAGTTTTTTAGTCACTGTTTGCAGCTGATAAGTTGGCAAATTTTTCCAGCACCGCTCAAATGCTACTTGTTTTTTCTCTTCCCAATCGATTGCTATTGCTCTGGCTTGCATCACTTTGATGAGATCGGGCTCTTTAATCGGAACAATCGCTCCCCGCACTCCCTGATCACCCTTCTTACCTTGTTTCGTCAGATTAAGCAGCCAGAGTGGATCTGAAAGTCCTTTTACGCTTGCGAAGGCTTGTGGATCATTCGGTTTGGAGTCACTCTTTAATAAGACAATGGTAGGGACATCAGTCACCGCATACCGTTCAAATAGCATGGGGTTGATGACAACGTTAGGAACCGGGCTCTTTTTGGCTGCCATTTCCTGAATTTTCTTTACTCCTTCCCCTAAGTCCATTCCTTCGGGAATGCCTCTAAATACCACCACGGCATTAGGGTAACTGGCTGCTCCCTCAAGCAACTCATTTAAGCCTTGCTCACCAAGAGAGTAGGAGGCGAAAATCAGAATGTCGCTGCCAACCTCCCCGGTCGAGACGCTGTCACTTTTCCTGGCACCATTTTGCAACCCCCCCGCCCCGTCGAATGGATTAACATAGGTGATCATTTTTCCATCCCCTACGAGGGTATTTATCGCTTCAGAATTGGATTCTTTGCTAACCGCCTCTCTTCCCTGCTGAATAAGCTGTTCCATCTCTTTGGGTAGGGGTTTTTGCTGGAGCTCTTTACCTTGTTGGATGAGCTCCAGCATTTCCTTGGATAGCGATCGTTGTGTGAGTTCTTTCCCTTGGATCGCTAGCTCGTGTATTTCAGCCGCTGTCTCTTGTCCCGAGTCCATCTCCTCGGCCAATAAGTAGTTGGGTATCCATCCAACGACTAGAATAGCCAGCAAGAGGCTAAAAGAGAGCCCAACCACGCCCAATGATCTGTTCATTCGTAACACTTCCCCAATAACGTGAGTCGAAGCTATTCTCACTTTCCCCCAAAAACCAGTAGTGCCCGGCAGGGAGCTTTTTGGTGCCACAAAACTGGCTTTTGGAATGGCCCAGCTTGTCTGCTCTAGCCAGTCCCTTCCCAACCAATTGAGCGTTCACTGTGATTTGGAGATTGTCCTTGCTGATAGCGACTAAGTCTCCTGGCATGGCCACTAACCGCTTCACCAGCCAAGTCCCGTCTTTAATCACTGGTTCCAACCCGCGTGCCGAGAATACGTATAGCTTGCCGGGAATTAAGCGATTATCCTTGGTATCGACCAAAAATAGCCGGTAGTTGGGAAAACAGCGGCTCTGTTGCGGATCAAATCCAATCCGGTAGCGCCTGGTAAAAGCATGCCCTAACAAGCCCATCACTAGCAGTAGCAACAGTGCTTTTAAGAAGAACCTCCCCAGTTTTTTCTTTTGGCGGACTAATATATTCATTTAATATCTTTTATAAACCTTTTTAATATTAAAAAAGTACTTTTTAGAATTTAATTTATACTAAAAAGGGATAGCTTCCTCGGAATCAGGCATCTGTTCTGCACCTAGGAAATCACTGTCAGTACTTTTGCTAATCGCGTCGATGATTGCTGACCCGCTAGTCCCGCGGCTATCTAGCATTTGAAGGCTATCGGCTTGAATTTCAGTGGTGTTTTGAGTATTTTTTTAATATTAAAAAAATATCTTTTAAAGATTCAATACATTGGTATACGCTAATGGGATGTCCCTTCCACTCCATAGGCTAAAGATCTCGTTAAAGTGTCAGCAATTAATTGATTTAAACTTTGATTGCCTGCCTTAGCTGCCACTGCAATACTTTTATGCAGGGTCGGATCAATTCTCACGTTGAACTTCCCAGAAAAATTCTTTTCTGGATTGATACCCTTTTCCTTACATACCTCAAAAAAAATCTCTAGGGATTTTTCACCCTCTTGCTTTAATTTTTTAACATCCGCTGCATAAAAATCAGCTCTACCATTTAAATCTAAGAATTCCCCTCTTAAAAGCTCTATATCTGGATCATACTGTACCAAGGCTTGGTGGCCTTGGATAATCATCAAGTTCATCATGGTGTTACCCCATTAACCTGTAACCATTTTCTAATGCTGGAAACGGCTCCCTTATCGGTATCTGGAGAAGGGTGCGGTCGATGAAAAATTCGCACTTCTCCAAACAAAAAAACACTAACTCTCGAACCCTCTCGTTCTTTAACTTCCCCACCCAGCTCGGTAAATAAAGCCTCAACATCAGCCCATTTAATCGACCCGTTAATAGGATTGATGAATATCAGTTTCAAAATTTTTAGATGCCTTTTCCTCATCTTTTAATGATACTAAAAAATAGTACCATTGACAATTGATTTATGCCTTTTTGTTTTACTTGCAAAAAATACTGAAGTAAACTCATAATAATGCTATAAATGTTTATTTTAATATTAAAAGGATTGTAATGATAGTCACTTTAGGAAACACTAAAGGTGGTGTTGGGAAGACCACCCTTGCAGTGAATATTGCCATTGCTCGTGCTTTAGAAGGTAGAGATGTATGGCTGATTGATGCGGATAGGCAGGGTACTGCTCAAACCGCCATTAGCATTCGAGCAGAAGCCAATATAACCCCAGGTATCTCCTGTGTGCAGTATGCAGAGGGTCCTATCTTGCGGGCTCAAGTACAACAACAGGCGGATAAATTTCAAGATATTATCATTGATGCCGGTGGACGTGACTCAACTGCATTAAGGGCTGCGCTAGTCCTATCTGACATACTCCTAGTTCCGTTTCAACCGCGTAGTTATGACGTATGGGCGCTAGAGGATATAGCAACTTTAGTGGATGAGGCTCGTAGCGTTAGGGATGGATTAAAAGCTTATGCTGTACTCAATTGCGCAGATCCTGGTAATACATCAAGTGATAATCAGGAAGCAAGAGCAGCTGTCGCTGCTACCCCTCAATTCGAGTATTTGGATACACCTCTCCGCCGCCGTAAATCTTTTGCGAATGCTGCCGGACAAGGTCTCTCTGTTTTGGAACTGACTCCTAGAGACAAAAAATCAACTGAAGAGTTAAACGCACTTATAAAAGCTATTTTTAAATATTAAAAAGATATTAAAAAAAATCTGGATAACATGTTATGACAATTATAAACAAGCCAAGACCGAAAGCCTCTCCTATCGTAGATGAATTTATTTCCGGTGCACCAGATGCTGATAGAAAACAAAAGGGTGTAAAGAAAGGTAACAAACGACAAATCACACTGACTATAGCGCACGATTTACTGGCTAAAGTAGATGAACTGGCTGCTGAACTTGGACAAGCCAGGGCAGCTGTTATCAATATGGCTATTTATCGGGCTGTTGAGCACGGTCTAACGATCGATGGTCTACGTAAAAAAATCTGATATGTTCATTTTTTTATATCAAATGGCACGCCAAAGAACTCCTTGGCTGATCCTTCTGGGTGCCGCTATCCTGCCATTCTCCCTGGCCCTGATATTCCAGCACTACCTAGGGCTTCTCCCTTGTGTACTGTGTATCTACCAGAGAGTGGCTTTATTGGGTATCGGACTAGCGGCGCTGCTGTTACTCTCAGCGCCAAAATGTCGCTATTTGAGGACGGGGGGGTTGCTGTTATGGGGCTATAGTTCCTTTAGGGGTCTGTTGGTAGCCTGGGAGCAGACCCAGCGACATCTAGACCCCTCACAATTCACCTCGTGTGCTTTTAGAGTGCAGTTCCCTGATGGGCTCCCTTTGGATAGCTGGATGCCCTCGGTATTTAAAGCCTACGCTGCCTGTGAGCCCTTAGACTGGTCTTGGTTGGGGCTGAGTCTGCCGCAATGGATGATTGTGATGTTTACTCTGCATTTGATGATTGCAGTCATGGTGGCTTGCAGCCAAATTGTCGGACGTTTCACAGAATAGCGATGCGAATCATAAAGGCACTATTGATCAAATAATCGACAACTCGATTATTTCAGTTCGTTTCAGGGGTACAGGGATGTCCCCACAGAGTTACCCCATAAAACTGTGGATAAAAAATAGTCATTCAGGAGCCAGATAGCCATTCTCTTGTCTGATTCCCACTGAGCCAAAATTCCCTCGAAAAAAACCATGAAATGTAGTTACAAATGTAGTATACTAAAAGCATGGAATTTGAATGGGGTATTAATAAAAAAAACTTAATTTGCGCAAGCATGGCATCCCGTTCCCATTTGCCACTAGGGTTTTTTTAGATGCTAATCGAATGGAGTGTTTGAACAACAGATATGATTGCAAAGAAACTCGTTGGTTGACTATCGGCCTAGTGGACTCTATTGAGATTGTTGTATGTTATACGATTAAAGGTGAAAAAATTCGCATTATCTCTGCGAGAAAGGCGGAACATCATGAAAGAAAAAAATACTGGGCACGTTAATTTTAAGTTAAACTTGGATGACCTCCCTAAATTGACTTCAAAGCAGAAGACTCGTTTAGATACTTTAAAGGATGAGGACATAGATTATAGCGATATTCCCCCTTCACCAGGCATTCAATGGACGAAGCCTGGGGCATTGATAACCTCTGAAAACAAGAAACAAGTGACACTTCGTTTGGATACAGATGTATTGAACTTTTTCAGAATCACGGGGAAACGCTACCAAAGCCGTATTAATGCGGTTTTACGTGAATATATGGGATCTCACCTATAAGGGCCTTAACATGGCTAATCATGCCACCCCAATTTGGCATCCCCTGTCGATGCTGACAACTATCGCATTATCGATAGAAGGTGAGTTTGAATCCATTGAGGGGATGTACAACCTGCTGCTAAAGGCACGTGAGAGGCCGTCTGTACTGAATGATGAAATCATCCAACGGACAATACGCCTTTGTCATGATCAGTATGACCTAATTCCTGTTCATCGAGAGCAACTTAGCCGCTGGTTAACAGCTTCTCCCTCGTCTTCTCAACGTAAAGAGATATCACGGCTAGCTGTGCTCACTGAACAACATGAGTCATTACTGAAAGAAGTGCTCGTCCTGACGAAAGAGCTGGGGACCGGGACTATTGATGCAATATTGAGAATGGATGACAGTGAACTTGGCATGGCAGTTTTTGAAGGCCGCGTGAAGCCACCGACAGGTGCCCCTTGCAGTGAAAGTCTGCGTGTTCAGGAACAAAGGGCCATAGCAAAAGGGCTTGATGCGTATGTCAACAAAATTAGCGAGCCTCAGACCCCGAAAAAATTTCTCGCACAGGTTGCACCACAAATGCTGGTCTTTCGCCGTTTAATGGAGATTTGTCGGAATGACGAGCTCGATGGGTTATGTGGTGAATTTCCGGGATTGTATCGATTTGCAAAAAACCTAGAACTGCTTGCCAGTGGGATCCAATCCGGAAAAATAAAATCAGCAGCTGACATTTGAACAATCAGGCTGACACTTCCTGGGTTGAATCACCTCAGCAGGGCGTTGTACTGTGTATCGATACGTGTTACAACGCATGTATAAGTCACAAAGGGCTTGAGGCTCTTTATAGAAAAGGAGCCACTCGTGGAGTACAAGCCACGTACATACCCAAACTTAGGAAACAGTGCCTATAAAATCAGGCAAATCCCCCACCCTGGTCAGGGTTAGGGGGATCAGGATACTGCCGATTAGCGTTATGTTAGGTGGTTTCGGCTAAGCGGCCTAGTGGGCAGTTGAGGGATTGATAAAGGGTCAACCTTGTTTGTCATAAGGCAAGTCGTATCGTGAGTATTCGGCAGACTCACCCACTGTTGCTGTAGGCGTCTGATATCTACTGACTGATTATAATGGCGATTCCAGTGGGCCATAAACCTATCGGCCTGTTTTTGGGTCGCTCGGGAACAGAGAGTCTGATACAGGCTTTGGACCACGGGTTGTAACAGTTTTTCAATCGCTTGTGGTTGGCCGGTATATAGCTTTTGAGCAACCTGGTTCCTTAATGTCACTTCATCCAACCGTTGGGTCAACGTAGAGAGTTTAACTCCGCAGGCTCGAGCGGCGCCCTGGAGGGTTTGATGAAATTCCTCTATGACCTGTGCAGCCTGTACACTGGCCTCTGCCCAGGAGCCGGTAGCTATCACCGCTGGTTGTCTATATTTCTGCCCCGTCCATTGTCTCACGCCCAGGTCCAACAACTGGAGCAGTCCCTGAAAATGCCCGGATGTGTACTCATCAACCGTAATCTTGCTATTCTGCGGAGGTTGAGAGGGTTGGCCAGTCAGGGTTGGGGTTGACCCCCAAGTGGTCCACTTCCAGCTTATCCCTCCCAGCAAGGTTGCGGCCTCTTTGAACAGAGTACTCGTCCAGGGTTGATGCCGGGCAGCCCCGGAAGTCAGCGGTTCAGCCCGGGGGATGTCGCGCCGATGGTGATGACGAGGGCGGTGTACACTCTCTTTTAAAGCTTTCAGCGGAAATGCCTGCCCGCCCAAATCAATGGGAGTCTGCTCAGGGAGGTTCCGCAGGGTGAGCTGATTGATGGTCAGTTCCCCCTTATCCCATGACAGTTGGCTCTCAGCCAGAGAGGAGGTCACCCGTATCCCCACCCGCCGCGTGGGCGTGCGGTAGCGAATTAGCTGGTCACCGTCGATGATTCCCGTTTGAGCGCCGATGGCATACAGTCGATTATCCGCTATCTGGTAGTCAATCCCATTGAGCGTCATTTTCTGGCCACTCGCAAAACGGTGAAGGACTGGATAGCCCTGTGGGGATTGGAACCACAAAATATCGCCGGGGCCCTGCGGGTAAACACTATCAACGACCTGTAAATCCTGTGCTGGGTCGCCGGCCGATTGATAGACCCCCAGGTTAGTCGTATTCCCTCCAGTGATGACCTGCTGCAATACCAGTTGGTTATCCAGCATGGCGTGTTGGTTGTAATGGTCAACCGCCATAATACGCCATTGTTGCTGCTCATCTAACTGGCTCAAGGTGGTTCCATTTTGCTCCAACAGGAGTTGGGCCAGCTGACCATTGAGAGGGGCCATTATCTTCAGCACGGCAGGCTGCTCTACGTCAGGAACCCACGCGTAGCGTAATCCAGGCGTCGAGAAGTGTATCTCCCGAGAATCAAGTCTACATAAGCTATCCAGTACCGGTTGTAAGACAGGGAGCTCCAACTGATACATTGGCGAGTGAGGCGCGCTCGGCTGTGTAGAGTAACGGATGACAGTGGTGTTATCAGGGGTTTCACCGATAAAAAACAAACGGGTATTCCCCTGCATCACCTGCAAATGACCGACAAGGGTGACCGTGAAGCGGGTCACGGCTGTCGTCATGTAAATCCCACTCTGGTAGGCATCTTGTCCCTTAGCAGCCAGGACCTCCACCTGCTCGGCTTCCAGCATCAGTACCCCGGCAATCTGTTGTCGGTCCAACATGAGCTGTAGATATTTTTTATTGGGCAGGTAGAGGGTGCTGACCTGGTGAGGCAGCAGGGGTTGCAAGGCTTTTTTAAAATTCACCGCGTGTCTATCGGTGTACCAGCTCGGGGGAAAGGCGGGGATGGGTTGAGTGCTGTTAGGCGACCAGGTCTGGAGCTGAATCAGGCCCTTCGGGCCATAACTCCGAACAATAAAACCAATCGGCCGGTGGCTAGGGGGGCTAATAGCGATGCGGGTGGTGAGGGCATCATCATAGAGATAGAAGGGGGCAGTGTCACTGCTGATAAAATAGTGACTGTGGAGCCGCCGACTCTTCTCCTCAACCATCAGTATTCCCAGCTGGGGTTGGAACATAATCGCTGGCGGGTACCCTTTGTTGCTGACCTGTACAGTTAAGCTATAGCTGCCATTGTCATCAGGGGCAGCATCAGGGTGATAGTCCCGATTGATGTTATCAAGCTCCCGTAACCCGGAGGGCTGGATAAGCAGGGTGATATCCCCCTCACGAGGGTCAAAACCGAGGTAGAGATTTCTTGGGGCGCCCTCAGTCGCCGTCGTGTGGTTATTCACATACAGGGCCGCCAATCCTGGACCACTTATCTTGACAGGCGTTCGTGGTAAACAAAATGGATGGTTTTTCCCCGTCACTGACGCAATTCGGCGGTAGTTTGCCAAGGGCGCTTTGGGGGTGGCTAAAAAGACATTATCTTCCTGACAACTGCGACCACTGGGACCCCACTGCATATGAATGGCCGTCGCCTGGGCTGTATAAGTCCCTAGATGCCAAGTCGTATTGAGCAATTTGCCGAGCGTCGGGGAAGCAAAGTTACCCGTCATCAAGGACCCCGCGTCACCCTCTGTCATGAATACCCAGTTAAGCTCATAGTGCTCAATTTGTCGAAAGCTGGCGGCTTCTCGGGTGATAGTCGTGGATGGAAATATGGAGAAGGGGAGAGGTTGGTTGATAATCTCTTCTCTAATGTGCGGGGGTACCTGCGATTCGTCGAGTGGCAGCCAGGTCAGCGGCCCTAACGAGGGCACCTTAACCAACACCCATCCATAAGGGGGGTTGGCCTGGGTATTGATATTATCGACGGTGGCCAGGTTGAGTTCGACCAGTTGGCGCTCTTCGATAATATGCTGCAGTTTATCTTGTTCAAATCCCAGGCTCATGATAAAGGCTTCCCAGAAGGGAATATCGAGTTGATTTTCTTTACGGAAGGTCATCGCTTCAAAAATCAACTGCTCGGCCATCAGCCCTATCCACAGCGGTCCGGTTTCTAAGCCTAACAGCTCAGCAGCCATAATCCCAATAGTGACATATTGTTCCCCTAAACGATGCTTGATGGTCTGCCGTTGTTCTGAGTTGGGAGGCAAACTGTGTAACTGTTTTGTTAGCTCCACGATTGAGTAGACTGTTAATGCTTTAAATACTGGACTGGTCACTGGTAGTTTTTGTAATAGCCCCAGTCGTGCTTCACCCAAAGTAGGGGCCAAACGTTCTAGTAGACGGCCGTACAGGTGATTGACCCCGCCATCCGCGGCGAGCATGCCGGCTGTGCCCACCAAGCCCCCCACCTGGCCGGTATTGGCGGCACGAATCATATCTGGTAAAAAGAACAAGGTTTGGGTGGCCATGCCTTTGGCCCAGGCACGCTGACTGGCCGTACGATGCATTGCCTTCAGGTTATCGAGCACCGGCTGCTTTAACTCTGCGGGCAGCTCCGGCTGTTTCTCAATCGCCTGCGCCTGCGCCATCGCTTGCCAGGAGAACTCCGATAAACGCTCTGGGGTGAGCGTATCGGCTGTCTTCAATTCATTCATCACCTGTTGCTGATAATCAGCTAATAAGGGCCGCTCCTCAGTAGACAGGGTCTCTAGCAGCGTGCTATCGGCTGACCAGTGATATTTATTCACCCCCTGTACTAACGCCCGCCGTTGCACTTCGGTTAACTCAGTGAGTACCGAATGTAACTTCTCAACTCGTAACTGAATTCCCGGGGTTTGGAAAAAGTCGGCATGGAGTGCGGCAGAATCGACCACCTGTCCGTTGACCCGGACTAACTCTCTGACCACCCGAGCGGGAATTCCTTCAATTAACCCCGCCTGCTCACGAGCTAACAACACGCTATCGGGCGCTAGAGTATCGGGTTCCCAGTAAGGCGCCGCTTGAAGCTGAGCCAGGGCTTTTCCCGGCAACTGGTCGGTTAACACTAAGGGGCGATACTCCCCAGAGCCGCTTTTCCAGGCAAAGAATGCCCGAATAAACCCAGACAGTTCAGACCAACTCACTCCCACATGGGTTTGAAATCGCTGGCGATAATTAAAGTCAGGACTATACAGTTGATAACGTTCCCCAGCATTGAACACCAGCAGCGACTGTTGACCGTTCTCCAACAGCACACTGTGACCGGCTAGGGGTTCAAAGTTATCGACCCTGACTTCCAATAGAGTGGTTTTAGGATTATCTGCAAAAAACTGCTGGGCCTGTTGATAGTGGTCACGCAGCAACCCCTGCTCCCGCGGACTCTGGTTAACCGCTCCCTCATTTAAGATATCTCCCAGATAACGTTGATACTGCAATAGCTTATCCGCTGGCTCCTGCTGCCCCCAAACCACCGCCAGGGCTAACTGGCTCTGCAGCCGTGCCGCCCGCTGCTGCTCAACGGATACCGACTCCTCCAATGGCTCATAGGGAAATACCCGACCCTGCTCTTCTCCCCCACACCCCCGTAAATCTCGGCGTCTACGACGGCAACTCTGGCCTGCTGCTGTACCCATTAGCCCCAAATCAGATTTCACAAATACATCAATAATTTTTTTGGCTGTATATAAAGATTGCTTATGTTTTACTATTAGATAAACGACTTCTTTGTGTTTATTTCGACCCGCCAACATAGCAGCGGTTGCTCCATTTCCATTATTCGTTTTTGCGTTAACATCAGCACCTTCTTGTAATAAATACTCAACAACATCCCTGTGACCATTTTCAGCAGCCAAGTGTAATGCTCTTCTACCATCTACATATTCAGCCTCAATATCAGCACCCTTATCTAATAAAGTTTTAACAACCTCATCACGACCTTTTTCGGCTGCAAAGTGTAAAGGTCTTTCCCCAGTCTTACCTTTAGCTTCAATATCAGCACCATTACCTAATAAAGTTTTAACAACTTCCTGGTAACCACCTTTGCATGCAAAGTGTAGTGGAGTAAAAAGGTCTTCACTTCGAGCATCAATTTTTTCCCGTGCTCCATTAGTTAACAGAAGTGTAACAAATTTTTCATGACCGAATGCGGCTGCAAAATGCAATGGTGTCATATTTTTTTTGTCCACAGAACAGACCACAGATTTTTTGTATATTTCTTCACTTAGATTTGATAACAATTTTTCGATTATTTCATCATAACCATATTTTGATAATTCATGTAGTGCTGTAGCACCGGTTTCTTCTTTCTTAAATTTGATAGATATTTTTATATTTTCTGTCATCTTCCTGTCCATCATCTCTTTGAGCAAGAAGCTAGCTACTTCTTTATATCCTCTGTTAACAGCAATGTTTAAGGCGGTGGCTGAAATAACTGCAGTGTCACTATCCTGATGGTAACAATCGTCTTTTTCAATAAAGAAACCTTGATTAACTAAAAATTCAATAATCTCATAATCCCCCCTAATAGATGCAATATGCAGTGGTGTATGTAAAATATTTTTTTCAATGGTAATGGTTTTATCTTCAGGTTTGATTCCTTTTTCTTGTTGCAGCCCCCAAATAAATTTAATCATCTCGATATTAGAACTATCAATAGCTCCATATAAAAGATCATAGTGTAAAATATCCTCCCTATTTTTGTCTGGAGTAATTATTAGTTTATCCTCAAGCACTTCAAGTCTTTTTTCATCAGGAATTTTATCTATAAGTGCTTCAAATATATCTTTTCTCTTGTGTCGTGAAGCAAGAAAAAGATGATAAAAATCACTTTCATCAAATTCTAATAACTTTTCAACTGCTTTTATATGGTTATTATCAATGGCCGAAAGCAATGCTTTATCTCTATTTTCTCCAGTTCTATCATGAACACGATGTTTACTTTTATCTATAAAATATTCTATAACCTCTGTACTACCAAATTGAGAAGCGTAGCCGAGAGCTTCAGTTAAGCTCGTACTATAGGCATAAGGGTGTTGAAAATTCGAGTATTTTTTCAACACACCTATCATGTTTCTTTTTACTAAATTTTTAAACAAACTTGGTATAAAATTATTCGAAAGATATCTATTTTCATTAAAAATATTTTCCAAAAAAATCTCTGGAGCATTCTCACTCAGATATAAAAGTTTTTCATCAAAAGACAAATTGTCGATACTCTTTGGCATTGTCAAACGCTTTTCGAAAACAAAATTGGGCAATCCTGCCTTTGAACTGGCAATTTCTGAAATTTCTAATGGAAAATGTAAAATGCAGTGACTACATGGTGGTCTGATTTTTATTTTTGGTATTGATGTCTCTTTTCCTTTTGTAGATTTAATTTTTTTCACTCCTTTCTTAACGCTAAATATAACGCTAAATATATAGTGTACACCTTCCTCTTTTAAAATATCACTTTGATAACTTAGATAATCTATTAAGTTATCCTCAGAACAGTGCGCTTGGTATTGTATGATACTAAAGATATCAAGGTCATCAGAGTGTTTCCAAACCTTTTCTAAAGATTTTTTATACCTAGCTATATCAACTTTTTCCGTTTTTATAAAATCATCTATATTTTTTTTAGGTTTATTGAAATGAATTCGACGGCTTTGTTTTTTCAAAAAATCAATGTTTTCTTTAATATTATCAGAATCAGAATTAACATCTTTCTGATTATTTTTACCTATTTTTTCTTCAATTTCCTTTAAAAGAGTCAACGTTATCGATTCTATAAATTCTCCTGGATCACCAATTTCTTTATTTTTATTTTCTTTTTTATATTTTTTTATTTTATCTTTTATCTGATTAGAAATTTTATTAGCCTCATTAAAGTCTCCAATAAAAGTATTTATTTCATTTGATTTTTTTAACATTGTTTCAATGACATGAGAGCTCATTGTAAGAGAACCTTGTAAAAGCTTTGCGATTAAGCTAATTTTAATAAATCCAGCTTGTTCAGGGTATTTATTAAAAGCCTCTTGGAATTTAGTAAATGAACCATCATCTTTTTTTATAGACCTCTCTTCTTTTCTTGAAAATGGAACAAATAATCCTTCTTCTATGCTATAGCCATAAAGATTCTCATTAGCATCATTAGAATCCTTTATAGCCTCATTTAATTTGTTCTGGCACTCTGTATTCTCTGTAGAATACCCTTCTTGGCCAGATTTAGAAGTTCCAGATATTGCAACCAATATTTTTAACTTCTTGTCTGATTTTTTTATAAGATAGAAAAGAAAGTTCTTGTTATTAATAATTTCTTTTCCTGATATTTTATCAAATTTTAATATTATACTTCTAACTATTCTGTTGACTGATTCTGAAAACTTAACCGCTTCTGAGGTGACTTGAGAGCTAGCCGATATTTTACTGCCCCTTGGTACTCCATCTCTAATATCTCCGTCAAGAATGAGGTAATGATTCTCTGATATTGGCAAGAGATTTTCATATCCTTCCTTTTCTGGATTTTTTTCTATATTAAAAACGTCCCTAGCTGCTTCATCTTGTTTCCGAACATCCTCTAAATAACCAGAAAGTGACGACTGTATTTTTTTCGCATGCTCTAATATCGGAGTAATATTTTCTTTATTAAGCTGTTTAGACAAGGTTAATGGAGTATCACCTTTACTATTTACAAGATTAACATCTGCTCCATTATCTAGAAGCAATTTAACGATCTCTAACTTACCACCCTCAACTGCATAGTGCAAAGCCGTATTACCATCTCTATCTTGAAAATTAATATTCACTCCTTCATGTATGAGAGATTGAATTCTTTCCTCATTGCCTTCACCTGCTGAAATAAGTAGTTCTCTATTGTGAATACTTATCTTTCTATCTTTTATTTTTTGTTTAGTATTAGCCTCATTATCAGCCTGACGATTACCGGAATTAGCAGATTGACTAGGGTGTGGGACAGCCAGCTCTTGCTGTGAATTAGTAGCGGATGGTTGTTCAGGGTAGAGGGCTAATCTGTCTATTGGTTTATCTGGCGACTCCACTCCCTCTACTGTGGCAGCTAGGACTTCTGGCTTATCTTTAGATAAATCCATTGAAGTTTTCTGGTTGTTATTTTTTAGGGTAACGATAGCGCCTTCTTGTTGGAGTATCGGCTCAAAATGAGCTCGTCCTTCATTCAGAAGATGAACAACCTCAGAGTCACGATAGAGATTATCTTCTACATCTATTGATTTTGACCCGGTAGCATCTATTAACTGATGACAAATAATTTCTTCATTGTTTGCAGTCAGTTTTTCAATTAAATGAAGCTTAATTCCATATTTCTGACAAAGCATTCTTCCTTCAATCTCAGGCCTGCCCCAAACAGGCTGTCTGCCTGCTATTCCCGATTCTGCCGTTAATTGAATACCCACCAGATAACTATTAAAGTTATCCTGTTCCCCATTACCCTCTGTTGCATAGCCTCCGGCAGTGGCATCATCAGCAATCATTTTACGCCATGTCTTATCATTAGTATGTTGGATAACAGAATCAGCATGGTCTCTGGCATACTCGGCACAGTCATTCCTTAGTGATTGGACATCAAATGGTCCGCCAGGGATGGGCAACTGATTCATTCCCTGAGCCAGGGTATCAAAAAAACAATCACCTCCTCCTACGGCAGTTCCTTTTTTAAAACCATTAGGAATCAGTGATTCTTGAACAATTAATGGGGGGTGATTTTCAGAGGTAAAAGAAAATTTCTCAAAAATATTAATAATTTCTGGATTATCTTTGGCTAAATCTTTTGGAGTGTCTTTATTCTTATTTTCTAAGTTAACTTTTATGATACTTTCTTTCAAAAGATACTCAACTACTTTTAAGTATCTTTTTTTAACTGCTACATGTAATAGTGTATTATCGTCACGATTAGCATCTTGAAAATCAATGTCAGCACCTTGTTTTAAGGCTTTTCTTATATGGTTTATTTTATCTTCTTCAGTACTTTTTTTAAGTAATATATTAAATAAATTCATATTTTTATTTAATTGTTCTTCTGCGCTACTGCTGCCCGAGCGTTTATTCCTTTGTTTATTAAATAATATTTTTTGATTTACAAATGTGGGATTAAGGGGGTTCTTTGATTGTTGGTGAATGGAATCTGGATAAGGTCTAGCTGCTGTTAACATGACGAACCTGCCTTGATATATTTATTGAGACTGTGGCCGGGTAACGACCCTACAAAGCAACTAACAACAAATTGTTTTGACTGAATTCATTGACGATTCAGTTCATTGAAGACCTATTGGTTCTCTCGATAGTACGTAATAAGTAAAGGTAGATGTTTGGGAAGCGTGAGAGGGCTTTTTATAGGATGAGCTCTAGGACGGCGATGACCGGACATAACTCACCTCGCAGGAGGTTTTGTCAACATTTCTTGATTACAGCACGGCATTAACAAAAAATCAATATTTTAATAAATTAATTTTGTCAAGAGAAATCAACACCCTAGCTTTCTATCAAAAGGTATAATTTTTTATGAATACCATTTTCCAATATAAAAACTACTATTATAATTAATTTATAAATTATTATGAAATATTTTTAAATAAAAAATGGTAATTGCTGCAAATAGGATTTAAGAGTTGATTTTTCCTACTGAGAAGGTCTATTTTGGTATCCGTGATCGAAGATCGGGTTCACCAGACACAGTGTTTTTCCACCCATCTTTTTTTGATTGGTTTAGCACTGAGCTGCACACCCAAAGCCTGCATAACCGCGTTTAGACTTTTAAGTGTTGGGTTTCCAGTTTCACTGAAAGATTTGTAAAGATGCTCCCGTGATATACCGGTCAACCTGGATAAAGTTGTCATACCAGATGCCTTAGCAACCTCTCCGATACCGCCAGCAATCACTGCTGGATCGCCTGATTCCATGATGTCGGCCATAAATATAGCAATCGCTTCCGGGCTGTCTAGCCCTTTAGAGATATCAAATGGATAAACTCTAACGCTCATTTTTTACCTCATTAAATAAACGCTTGGCTAGGAGCACATCTGTAGCCTGCCAGTTTTTGGTTCCGCCACACAGAAGAAGAATTACGTACCCGCCATAACTCCATCCCCAACTGGCTTTACATCTCCAAAGTTTCCAAACTTTAGGCGAGCCACCCTGGCGTATACGAGCTTTTTTGCTACGAAATCTCGAATTGACTCGAGCCACTCAGCGAATTCTTCTGTCTGTTGCACCTCATAATTCATCTTTTTATTGTAAGTTATATAACACACTAAGTCAAGTTTTATAGAAAGTGGTCTGACATCCAACGGTGCAGAAACCTACTATAAGCCTCAGAATTTTAGTTAACTTATTGATTTAACGTCATATATTTTTAAAATCTTATAAACAGTTGATCTGCCGATATTTAGCTGCTTTGCTATAGCTGTGGCACCTGTCCCGCCATGATACAGTTCTCTGACTTTTTCATAGTTAATTGAAGGCTTGCGCCCAAACCGAATTCCCTTGGCTTTGGCTTCGATCCGTCCTTCATTGGTCCGCTCCAATATGCGTTGGCGTTCAGCCTGGGAGACTGCTGAAAGGATGGTGACAACCATCTTGCCCATCGTTCCCTCAGTACTGATCCCATCGTCTAAAAATCGGATGGCAACACTCATCGCATCAAACTCTTTGATCAGCTGGATCATATCGGCAGTATCTCTCCCAAGCCGATCTAATTTTTTAACAAGCACAACATCGCCTTCCTCGACCTTGATACGTAATAGCTGGAGCCCATCACGAGCCGCATGGGCTCCTGAGGATGTATCGGTAAAAATTCGGCGGCTTTTTACCCCTTCAGCTTTCAGGGCCTTGATTTGAACATCGAGGGATTGCTGACTGGTTGATACTCGAGCATACCCAAAGAGTCGCATGGCCTAAAAGTGTCTCCTAAATCGTTTAACAGACAATATGTCTATTAATCTCTATAAAATCGATTTTATAGACATTCTATTCAGGTTATTCTTTGGTGTCTACTAATTTATAATATTTAAGACAGCTAAATCGAGAGAGGATCAGTTAAATTCTGCCATTACAGCATAGGGCCACTTGTCCTATTGTAATCGATCGATTACAATAGGAGCATGTACAAGATAAAAATGCTCCCTACTTTTACAAACTGGATGAATAAGCTTACCGATGCAACAGTCAGAGGTGCGGTAGTGGCCAGGATTAGGCGCTTAGAGCATGGGCTGATGGGTGATGTTAGTCCTGTAGGCGGGGGTGTTTCAGAATTGCGCATACATATTGGTGCCGGATGGCGTATTTACTTCACCCAACGGAATACGCAGCTGATTGTGCTGCTTGTTGGAGGTTCTAAACGCACAAAAAAACCGACATAAAACTTGCCAAGGAAAAGGCAGCTTTACTGGATTAATGAGGTTACTACTATGATTAGACGCATTAAAGTTGATGAGCTGCCAGAATTCGATGCTGCGTTCTACCTGGACAATGAAACTGCCATTGCTTCATATCTAACAGATATCTTAGAGGCAAATGATGCTGCATTGCTTGCAGCCGCACTTGGCGATATTGCTAAGGCTAGAGGAATGGCAGAGATAGCCAAATCTTCCGGCATCACTCGCGAGGCCCTCTACAAGGCTCTACGGCCTGGTAGTACGCCACGTTTTGACACGGTGTACCGCGTCTGTTCGGCGCTAGGGGTACGTCTGGTAGCACAACCTTTGTCAACAATCACCTAGATGGCCTCAAATGGTAGCTTCGCCCACACTGGGCCAGTGCGACATGAAGTCGTATAAATCGTTGTTCTTCGAGTTGAAAGAACCACCTGTATCACCGGGTGACCCTAAGATCCTGA